>SNQJ01S0084442.1:76498-106353 GCA_010110895.2 Picea sitchensis
GTAAACATATTTCAGTCATTTGTTATTAATGAAATGAAGTCTTATTTCTACTGCATCTCTGCGTTTATGTGTATTTCTGTATTTCATTGTGTTCCTACATAAATCCGGATCAACATCAAAGTGATATCCCTTGTTCAAAAGGGGAGAAATTATTCAGAGAAATATCAAAGGCATCCAGGCAAGGGGAGCAGCCCCAAGGAGAGTTCAGGCAGGGGGAGAAGCCCCAAGGAGAAAACTACCCTTTTCCATTGATGTCAAAGGGGGAGAGATAGTCACATTGATGTGATTGAGATGAATATTTATGTAGAGCAATGTCTTATCTACATGTTTCCATCAATGATTAAGTGTTGACATCAATGTTGGTATTTCCATCAATGCCAACGGGGGATATTGTTGGATCATGTTATCCTTGATGTCAAAAGGATTGATGTCAAAGGAACAATGTCTTGTCATAGTATATTGATTAAGTATTCATTTTCATTGTTGTAAATGAATTGATGTCAAGTGAAGTCATTAATAAATGATGCATAGTTGAATATGGATCAATGTGTTGTCATTGATGGTTTGATGCATCCATGTATTGATCGTTGGATCATGTGGTCATGCATAGAATCAATGACAAAGGGACAATGTCATAGTGATATATTGTCATGGGTTATTCCAGTTGGATTGATGTAAAGATGAATGATTATTGTCTTGTCATGGTTGATAGGAAGTACAAATGGATGAACTCCAAAGTGGTCCCCTTATGGTGAAATCCCTCACGGGAAGACGCTTTGCGATTGAGTTATCCTAGAAGTATGGTTAGAGAACCCATTATTAATTGTGGAATAATGAGATGAAGATCAATGAATTTGTCAGTGAAACTAGCCTAGATGGATAATACTTTTTATGCCATTTCCGGTGGTATGTGGAACGTCACATAAGTCCTCATGGTTTGAGAGTTATGGCCTTACGAAGTTGGAGGACCCTCATATGTTGGCTAGAAGCCCCAAAAGGTCAAATAAGTCAAAGTTATTACAAAGAAGAAATTTTAAATAATAAAGTGAAGTGATAAATTCAAAGAGGATTATTTAAATAATAAAGTAAATGGAGAACTTTCTAATTATGGGAAGTGGTTATAAGAGGGTTAACCCTAAAATGAGGAAAGTGGGTTAAGTGGACAAGTGTGTTGTGTTTGTTTTGTCACTTGAGTGAGAAAAACAAGGGAACTTGCATGTCTAGTTGGGCCTGCTAGACAAGACAAAGGTTAGTGCATGAGTTAAACAATCCAAGAACATGAAATAAACAAGTAAACAAACTAAAAACAACTAAGGAAATAAAACTAGAATGCATAAGAAACTTTGAACCAAAAACAATCAACCAATGACCAAGATTATGCCACCAATGGATAACTATATTAGTTGGAAAAAAACTATAGATAAATGAGGACTTATGAGTCCCCTCTTCCTCCTTGGGAGGGCTCTTGAGTTCCCTAATGGAGATATCTTCTTAAAATGGTAGAAAAGAAAGAAAACGATGAAGAAATCAATGCCTATTCCCTCAAGAGGTGAGTGGAGTGGCCTATTGGAATGTTTCTAGAATGATCCAAGGAGAAAAGAGGTTTCTCAAGGGAGGATTGAGGTAGCATAACAATACTATGAAAATCTTAATTTCTTAGTGCACCCATGGCCTCCATTTATAGCATGTCTTCAAGGAAATATTCAATTGGTTCTTAGTGTGAACAAGGGGCCCTTTAGGGCACCCTTTGGTCCTTGACCAACCCATTCGGATTCATCTCAGATATGAGGGTCAAATCAGGTTGGGAGTTGGTCCATAAATGGTTGAGCGTCCAACTAGAACCATAAATATGTTGTTCACATGAGTGCACGACTTTTCTCGTACACAGTCGTGCATATGACACATTGTGCGCTCTATGGGCTTCTTTGGCCCGCACATTGTGCACACGCTTCCTTTAGTAATTTAGCGCATGTCAATTTTTGCCCAATTGTATAGTTTTTGCCTCTTGGAAATGCATTTTGGTGCTGTAGATGAACTAATAGTTGTTTGGCACTGCTGTATTTCTGTAACCATTTGCGTACAATGTTGCAGACATAATTTCAGTGATAACAGATGCCCCCTTATGTGTGAGTTTAGGAGCATATGTATAGTCGAAATACATCAATGTTTCTTCTACTAAGAGTACCATTGTAATGAAGAGTGCTGATAGAAACTGCAAGAGCAATCTGTCAGAGGGAGAGGGGAAACTATGGGACCCAAAACTTTATCAAGGGAGAGAAAATAAAATATGTATACAAATGAGGGGGGCATGCCCCATGCTTGTGTCATGTAACTCAAAAGGTAAGACAATAACTGAGGTTATCCTTGATATGGTCAAACAATACTCTCAAGGAAAATCTCTATGGAAAATGGCATGGTTCTCTTTATTTATAGGGAAAATAATGGTTATCCTTGATATGGTCAAATAATAAAATAATATATATGACCAAATCTATTTTAACCACTAATTTGAATTTTCCCTTTAATTTAAATAAAATAAAGAGGGAGGAATGCATAAAAGTGTATTATGGGTTAATTGAATGAAATAACTTAGGAGAAAGGGGTCTTTCTAAGTTATGTAAGGGAAAAATGGTGGAAAAGTGGGAAATAACTTGGGAAAAGGGGGTTTTCCTTAGTTATCTAAGGGAATAATGGTGTGAGATTATGCATAAAAAGGGATACATAAGATATGATGGTGTAAATGGGTAAGGCTTAGCCTTTTGGTCTAGGTGTGCAAATAAATTGTGATAAGACATGCCCTCATGCAACCCTGTACGTCTATATCAACCAATATATAAGGACACATGTCGAATGGTACCTTATCTTTTTCCAATGCATACTAACCAAGAATGTTGTGAATACTCTTCCAAATTCCTTTATTTTCCAATAGAAAATTATGTTTGTATAATGTATCAATTTCTTTCCCAATAACATCTTGAAATCCCTTCAAATAATGGTTGATCCATTTTTTCAAAATTTTCCGAGACTGCTAGCGGGAAAATCCCCCCTTTAACTACACTAGGGTTTAAGATGTAGACAGAGAGAATGACCATCTAAAGTTAAATCAATTTTCTATTCTACCCCAAAAATACCAAAACGAACAAAAAGAAAGCAACAAGAGACAATATCGTAACTATACCTTTGATCCCACGTCTGGTGATGATCTCCTCAAGCTCTATAGTTCCAACGACTGCACGTCTCCTCCCAAGGTTGAACTGCATCCAAAAATAAGCAAACAAGGACTACAAGCATGTTATTCTATTCATGAGTTAGGGTTAGATATCAAATGTTAAGTATAAATCAATGAAAATACACAAAACATCATCATCTGGGACAGGGAAAAGAGATTCTTTTATCCATCAAACAAAGACTGAAACTTACAATTTGTGTCGGCCACCGTTCCACAAACCTGGTCTGTGCTCCTATTTACAATGCTCCAAGTGCACCTTGAAAATATCTCTTCTCTCAATATTCTTATCACCTCAATGGAAGGGAATGGATTGAATGGAGGAAGAAAGGGCTAATGAGGGAATGCTAAGGCAATATCTCACAAAATGTAGCAAAAGCTTGGGCAAGGAGGGGAAGTGAAATTGGGCATAGTTTCATTGTTCTTATTCTTGGATGTGAAATGAGACCCCAAAACCTCCTTTTATATGACAAAAGGATGGTTATTTGGTTGGGTGATGGGCTATAGTAGGTGAATTGGTTGGAAAACCTCCAATAACCCGTGAATTTCAACGAATTCCTTACAACTTTTTAATTTTTACAACTTTTGCAAGCATACATGGGCTATTTAGTGTGAAACATGCATATGTACATGAGATGTAGTGGTGCAACAAGCATATGTACATGGGATTTAATGGTGCAGAGCATGTACATGCTCTAAAAAATGGTTTTTTAAGAAGAGCTCCTCAATAGTGCTTTGGCAAAATATGCAAGTAAGAGGGCCAATGCCATGTATGCATGAGTAGGGGATTTTAGGGCTATAACAAATGCCCCCTAATGTGTGAGGTCAGAAGAGAAACTGATGGC
This sequence comes from Picea sitchensis, assembly GCA_010110895.2. Lineage (NCBI taxonomy): Eukaryota > Viridiplantae > Streptophyta > Pinopsida > Pinales > Pinaceae > Picea > Picea sitchensis. Next base: position 80,570 of record SNQJ01S0084442.1, read on the forward strand.
CGAAATACATTAAAACTTCTTCACCAATGTACCAAATTGAGTGAGCTCGAGACTAGAGTTCTGGAGGTGCCATCTGCAAAACAAAAATTATCTCTCCGAGGCAGGCATACCCATGCTCGAGATGAAATGAATCATGACTGCCAATCAAATACACTACAGATTTATGTCATATAACTATATAAAGTGTATTTGCAATAAATACACAATGGATCCACATCTCAAAATCAATCGAATATATACAAGTATAGTATTCATCTTCAAGAAGCTAGTGACGCTTGTGGCTGGAGATGAAGTCTTCATAGCTCGAGCAACAACTTCAATATCTTAAAAACTCAGGTAGGAGTAAAATGGGAGTGTATAACTCACTACCCTGAGGTCTTCGACGACTCGTCGGGAAAATACATGAGGATCTCGATGATCAGGTAGAGAACTTCGTCAATTTTGAATATGGACTTGACTGGACTCACAGGATGGCTGAATCATGGAATTCAAGAGACAAACTACAGAAAGTCCGACTCAGGTTGAGTGAAACTTCCCTTGGAAAAAAGCATGAAAAATGATCAAAATCAGGTAGCATGACATTGACATAAGTTTGTGATGCATGAGGCAACACAAACTCTCCATGTGTTTGGAAGAGTAACCAAACAGATGAGGACACAACTCTATGTATAAAGAACAACTTCCTGAGGTCATAATATATCCCAATGCTTGATGAACAAAAGGAAGGATGTGCTTTGTCCAAGGGTGACTCTCTGTGCTGCTGAAAAAAGAATGAATATTTCCCATCCCCTCTTTTTGGAATATTTGATTTTTTTGTCTTTTTCAATTTTTTAAGATCTTGAAAAAGAATAAAAGAATGCTATGTTACAAAGGAGGAATGAGTGTCGTAAGCAAGCATACTAGTTCCAAGAGCAAGGAACATACTAATGGTCAGATCAAGGAGATATGTGCAGGAAAAGGACACTCGGGGAAAATTCCTCCATGGGTGAAGGTGTCAGGTTGTAGAGGTAAGAAGTGCTACAAGGCTTGCATATAAGGAATGCTTCAAAGGTTCAGCTGAGAGCAACATGGAGAGGACATTAGGCGAAAGATGCAAAGATTAGACTCACAAATGTGATTAAACAAGACACAATGAGACCCCTTCCATGTGATTTTAGCGAGCCCATAGAAGGTAAGCTCAATAGTTTTTTCACGTTTAAAGAGTCTGAAAAAATGCAAAAAGAAGACTCCAGGGAGTACCTTTTTTGGAGATAGTCTAGTCGGTTCGAAAAAGGGTTAAACTTGCACCGAAAATACATCTATTCAAAACCATTTTAACAAGTGTGAAAAAGAAAAGATCACTCTGCAAGGCATACCTTTTTCTGCTATAATCTACAGGTTGGAAAAAGGGTTAAACTCATGCGAGTAGATGTTCTTCTGGATCAATTTAACGAGTGCGAAGGAACAAGGTCACTCTACGATCTTTTCAATTTTAGGGAGTCTGAAAATAGCTTAACTATGGACTTCAGGGGGGTTCCTTTTTCATAAGTAATCTCCAGGGATAGAAAAAAGTGATAAACCAAAACGAAGGAGAATGTTCCTTTTTTGAATATTTAGTCCCTCAGGCCTGAAAAAGGGTTAAACGTATGCCTGAGAATACTCTTCTAGCAAACCGAGGTTCCTAGAGCATACCTTTATTCGTAAAATTATCCGTTCGGACCGAAAAAGGGGTAAACTACCACCAGACAGATGTGCCTTCAAATTTGAGTTTGGTGAGCATGAAGGGAAACAAGACTGCTCGAGAATCTTTTCATTTTTAGAGAGTTTGAAAAAGGATTAAAGAAGACTCCAAGGGTTTACTTTTCTCATTTAATCCAAATGAGATAAAAAAGAATAAATACAGTCTCATCGGATGTTTCTTTCGAATTTCAAAGCGAGCTTGAAAGACAACAAAGTGTTCTCATGAGGGAGTCCCACGGGGTAGAGTCTACACAAACACTAGGAACATATAATTGGGTAGTCTGAAAAACATCGAATTAGAATGGTGATTATCAGATGCCAGCTAGTCGACAGTGATAATGCTTCTATTATGAGGGAAATTCATCACCCGAAAGAGCATAGACACCACAACGTTCATAGCATATACATAATCACACCCGAGAAGCATATTGAAATCTAACGGGCCTTGCACCACTATAACACCGACAAGGAAAATATTCCCACTTAAAGAGATAGGAATCTGAGGAAGAACCCCCAAATATTCACTAGGAAATCTGTTAAAATCCAACAACTCATGCGAAGTAGACACAAGCTCGGGAGAACCCAAATCTTGCCAAGCCGAGGAGGATAAAATACTTGTGGAGGCTCCTTCATCTACAATACATCAGTAAATTTTATTTGAATTAACTTCAACCCTTATTTGAAAAGGTGCAAAAGAAGGAAGACGAGGCTCAACAAGGTCATTCCAATCAAAGGAAACCATCCTAGGGCTTGGAGGGGGTGTGCTTGAAGTGAGTGAAATTCCCCCTTGTTCTAAAAGTACTGAACTGGAAATGATAAAAACATAGTCGATAGACACATCACTCCACGAGATAAGAGTGGGATCAGCTGAAGATTGCATCGATGTGACCACTTTAGTAAACTTGACACTCTCCAAGAGAAGAGTGGGATCAACCAAAGATTGCATCAACATGAGCACTTTCTCAACCATTGGATGAATAGGCTGTGAGAAAAAATAGTATACATGAACATCAGCCCCAAAAAGAGGAGTTGTATCAAACGAATATTGCACTGGCATGACCACTTCATCAACCAAAGGCCGAATATACTGTGAGGAAATATCAAAAGACTCAGAATCAGAAGATATTGCAGATAGGGACCACAATCTTTGTACCTTTGGAAATACAAGGCATAAATGAGTAAGGTGATCTCCCTTGCAAAGCTGACAAGGGAAATTAGGCTTACGTCCTATCCATCTAGGTTTCTTAATAGAATTAATGCCCCCAGCATGACTAGCAATGGTTGGTTGCTTGTCCCCCACATGACTAGCAGAAGTTGGTGATTGGTCGATAACATGACTCGTAGAGGATACACACCTATTACCAGTATGACTAGAAGTGACTGGACTTTTTCTTCCAACATGACTTGCAGAGGCTAGCTGCTGGTATTCAACATGACTTGTAGAGGTTGAGGACCTATCTCCAACATGACTCGCAAAGGTTGGTGATTGAACTCCAGTATGACTCGCAGGGACTAGGCTCGTACCCCCAACATGACTTGCAGAGGCTGGGTGTTGGTCTTCAACATGACTAGCAAAGGTTGAGGACCCATCTCCAACATGACTCATAGAGGTTGGTGATTTCTTCTTCTTATTCTCCTCTTTCTATTTCGTTTAGACTTTCGATTACTAGTAGCTATACTTTCACCAGGGAAGGCATAAGGAAGAGGAGAAGACTTTTCTCACAAAGGAACATCAACGTGATTCCCATGACATAAGGTGCTTAAATGAGAAGCATTAAGAGAATTTAGGACATTTGAATGGTACCCAACCAAACTGATAGTCCCACATTCAAACCAAGAATGTACAAAATGGCCATCAAAGGGATACCAATGTTTTTGAAAAAAGGAAAAGCACAAGAATCCATTTTTGAAGGGGTTCCTTGGTTGGTATCCTCAGGAAATTTAGCCATGAATATATTATGCACAGGTTCTCCCCTTGCAGGATCATTCAAGTATGTAAAAGTCTCACACACTAAATCTAGCGAACTAGTGTTATAAAAACAACCCCTATAAAGAGGTGGCTCCACGTTTCTAAGTGGAAGAACTAAAAGTCCTCACGACTGGTGGAGTGGATGATATACCACCTTAGGTTAGAGAACCAAAGAAATGACTGACTAAATCACTATGGAAAACTAGGGATCACAGAGCACACACTAAAAGTTTCCTAAAGGAAAATCAAGCAAACAACTAACTAGTGGGAAGGAAAGTTATGCCAATCGACACTAGAGAAACTAACCAATGCAAGTTCAACTCAAACACGGAAGCGACCTCTGGGTATACTCTGTGAAGCACGATCCGAAATCTAGCCTAGGTACTGTGGTATACCCCCGTAGTCACCTGTGTAACTCTGTAAAATATGGGCAACTAGGTTTCCAGCTCACAATCAGTCACCAGGCGGGTACAGTCGACAGTCGAGCAGATCATAATGAGAAAGATAACAAGTCTGAATCCCTTCAAGGGTATCGAAAGCAAATGGTCCAGAATAAAACTGAGGATATCGAACAGATTCAAGGTCCACAAAACTTCGTAGGAAAATGCAGTTAGTATTATTCCTAAGAAAGACCCTCAATACACAATCCCCACTACCTTCAATCCATCTTTGGAGGGGTTATATCCACTGCCTTTTCTCATGCAACCTCGTGTTTATCCCCTATGTTAGAGGGGGGTCCTGAATAACTCTTACAACACTGGACTTGAAGCACTCCCTAACTCAGACTCCAATGTTTGATTTAAGTGGCCTTGATGAGTTTCATCTCCAAACCTAATTCAAGGCCCTAAAACCCTAAACTAGTTTTTGAATCCTACAAACAGAAAAGTATAATGTATTTTAGATTAGGCATTATTTTTAAGGCTTGGTTTACTCAAAAGATACGGTAGTGAAAATAATGTAGTCAAGAATCTTGCAAAAAATGAAACCTAAAAGAACACTGGAAAATAAGGATTATCTTTCTTATTTTTCTTTTGAAATGCTTTCAAGATGAGAACAAAACACAACACTATGCTAATTTCGTTTTCGTTGTCAAATAACAATGCAAAGAAAATGCAAAGTAAGAAAGAGACCTAAACAACTAATTTTTTTTTTTTTCTTCCAATCAAAGAAGAACTAACAAAAGATGCTAAAAATGATAGGAAACACAAGAATACTAAGGAAACAAGTAAAATGGAACCTATGCCCAAGATATGGCCACAAACAAAGACTCTGGTTGATTCAAAAAATCCCTGAGAAGTGTGAACTTCTATTAGGAAAGAAGTAAACTCCCTCTTTATTAAAAAACTTTCATGAGACAGAGACGCAGGTTGTTGCATCAAAAAACTGCGTATGTACATGGGATGTTTACTGTTCAGAGCGCGCATGTACGCGGGATGACCTAAGACATGGCGCATACACCTCTATGTATTTTCAAAAATAAAAAAGACCAGGAAGTCTTACAGAGCAGGGACAACTGGTATGCACTCTAGAGGTGACCAGAACCTCTCGATAGACTAAAAAAACTTGAAAGAAACTTGAAAGGATAAAAAAAAACAATCAATCAACCCAAAACCCACTAAAGACGCCTAGAGAGATCCCCATTATGGTCACCAATTCTACTAGTGGGAAAATCCCCCCTTTAAATACACTAGGGTTTAAGATGTAGATAGAGCGAATGACCATCTAAAAGTCGATCAATTTTCTATTCTACCCCAAACGTACCGAAAGAAACGAAAAATAAATAAACAATAGAGAAGATCGGTAACTATAACTTTGATCCCATGTCTGGTGATGATCTCCTCAAGCTCTGTAGTTCCAACGATTGCACGTCTCCTCCCAAAGATGACCTGCATCCAAAAATAAGAAAACAAGGACTACAAGCATTCTATTCTATTCATGATTTAGCATTATATGTCAAATGCTAAGTATAAATAAATGAAAATACACAAAACATCATCATTTGGGACAGGGAAAAGAGATTCTTTTATTCATCAAACATAGATTGAAACTTACAATCTGTGTCAACCATCGTTCCATGAACCTGGTCCGATATCCTCTTTACAATGCTTCAAGTGCACCTTGAATAGACCTCTTCTCTCAATCTTCTTATCACCTCAAGGGAAGGGAATGGATTGAATGGAGGAAGAAGGGGTTGATGAGGGAATGCCGAGGCAATATCTCACAAAAGGTAGCAAAAGCTTAGGCAAGGAGGGGAAGTGAAATTGGGCATAGTTTCACTGTTCTTATGTTTGGATGTGAAATGAGACACCAACAACTCCTTTTATATGACAAAAGGATGGTTATTAGGTTGGGTGATGGGCTATAGTAGGTGAATTAGTTGGGAAACCTCCAATAGCCTGTGAATTTCAACGAATTCCTTACAACTTTTTAATTTTTGCAACTTTTGCAAGCATACACAAGTTATTTAGTGTGCATGAGGTGTATGTACTTGGGTTGTAGTGGTGCACCAAGTGTATGTATGCGGGATGTAATGGTGCAGAGCAAGTACATGATCTAAAAAATGGTTTTTTAAGAAGATCTCCTCATCAGTTCTTTGGAAAAATATGCAAGTAAGAGGGACAATTCCATGTATGCATGAGTAGGGCATTTTAGGGCTATAACAGAGACACATATCATCATTTTATTAGCCAATCATGCTTGATCCATGTAATAATTTCTCAAGCATAGTCACCTAGAAGTGTTTAGAGGTATTTTGTGGTTTCAAGGGTGATTTGTTGAAAAATACCTTCAACAACATCATCTTTAGGTGGTATCCAACTATCCATAAGCTATTTTTGTAGTATACACTGAGAAGGAAGGTGGATAGATTTTTTTGGTTTTCCTCCACTATAGTGAAAGAGAGTGATTTGTTGGTTCCTTGTCTGAAGCATGAATTCTCACTCTACTCCTATTTTATAAAGTTTGTGTTAACTTGACCCCTCTATTAGAGATATACTCTACTGATAAATGTACAAGACCAATCATTGGGATGCATGGAGATATTTTGTAGAAATCAATATTCTATAGCAAGTTGTTGCAAGGACTCTATAATACGTTGCTACAAGAAGAATTTTGTAGCAAGATGCTACATGCCTAATAAAAAATGGATTTCTCACAAACTATAACTTGGGTTTTTGAAATTTTTTTGAAGCATACCTATTATAGCTTATTGCTTCTCCCCATAAAAACTCGCGAATACCCAATTCACATATTTCAAGATATAAGAAAATCATCTATTATAGGTGAGTCTACAAAAAAAGTCCTATAAGTGATGGGTTATAATGACAGAGATAAGTTTTCAAGCACCTTGGTAATAATATATGCATACATACATATTTTTCCCAACAAAATGGAAGGCAACATCAAGATCATTGAAAGAATGACTAACTTTCAATCAACTTTGAAAAGACAATCCCACTAGTCACATCATATCTTGCACATCATAACTATCATTGAAGGAATTCATTACAAACAATCCTTTCTCATAATGATGTATCATTAAACAAAGTTTGTTGATTTTTCAATATATTCATTACTCCACTATAGTACAATGTTTTTGTAGTTTCCATCCTTCTTTTTATGAGCTGAAATTGAAATTTATGAGCTGAAAATGATCATAGATGGTATCCCACTTGATATTCAAATTCTCGCACTTCGCTACAAGACAATTTGTTTTTTCACTTAACATAAAAATTTACTCTTCTAGGAGTATGATGAGGGGTTTTCCATCAAAGAAACCCGAGGCCAAAAACCTCTGTTGAAACTTCAATTCGCAAACATATGAGAAAACTTATACTTATGGATATCCTTTATGTCCCCCATGTATCTTCTTGTTATTAAAACCTTATTCTCTGGTTCCATATATTCCTAATCAAGGAAAATACAACATAATGAAAAGTTGGTTTTGGGACAGTTAAGGACCCATAAAGCCATTATATAATTGCATTTGTTGGGACAATATTAACACTTCCTCAACTCCATTTTGATCCTATAGTGAGTTCCAATACTTACTGGAATCAAATTCCACCATTGAGTCCTCTCCATCACCACCAATTTTTTTACTCGTCATAAGTCTCAAGAGGTAATAATGATACAATATTTTCAAACAATAGAAGTATGAACTCAGGCTTGTATAGATGCTAAAAAGACAACAATCCTTACCTGTAAATGACAGGTAAGAAACTTGCAATTGCAATGAAAAACTTTTATTTTCTTCAGGATGCTCATTGTTCTTAATCAATTCGACACTTCGTCATCATCTGAAATTTGCTTCAAATGTAAGAAAACCTTCACTAGAGTTATCAAATTGGCTATTATATTCCGCATAACAAATTATATTATATTTTGAGGTTTAATTGGAGGAGTTTTATTTGCATAAATAAGAAAATATGTCCCATGTTTCATGGTTAAATATGCTAAAATAGTTGTAGCATTGTTTTTCACATTTGAAGGAGGATTCTTTAACATTTCAAGCAACAAGGGAACTCCACCTTCTTCTACAGTGTAATTTTAGATTTCTCATACGAAGAGAATGTATGTGAATCCTCAAGAGCTAGATTCTCTAATCTAAGATTGCCTAGACTTCAACAAGGCAACACTAATCACATTTTGTTGAACCAACACTTCTCTTCTATTTTCATCAAGCTCAAAATGTGCAAACCACTTCAACATTTCCAAATAGGACCCTTGGGATACCTTGTTAAGATCGTCAACACACGACTTTCACCAATTAGACTTAACCATTTCTTTTATTTTTGCTTCATGATAAGAATCACTATCATAAGAAAGTTGATCTATGATGATCTCAATATCTATTGCCAATTATGGATGATTACCACTTATTGAAATTGTAACAAGAATCAAGATAACACCACATTCTGGACCCAACTATTCAAGTATATTATTACTCTTTACCAACTCTAATAGGAGGAATAATATCCCCGCTTGAAATAGGTCTTGGAAATAAGTCTTGAAAATAGCAAGACAATCTCCAAAATTTAATTGCAACAATACACACAAGCTATAAAGTTTCTCTACCAAATCCTAATTGGAACAAATGCTAGAGTATCACTTGAAATGATGGAATAATGGGAAATTAAGCTATAATAAGATGTTGATTGTAGAGATAAGCTATAGAACTAGGATCCAACATTTGTGAAATAGGTCACATATTTCAAAAGGCCATAATTTACATCTTTTAAATAATGAATCATAGGAGGTTAGACTTATACGAACTTTGGCTTATACAAAGTGTAGGCCATACGAATAAGCTTAAAAGTGATGACCCTCTTGATAATGTATGATCTAGGAATAGGTATACTCTCTTTCAAGAGACAAATGTTTGAAACAAACACAATCCTGTCAGCTTTTTAGTTCGGGAGGTACTCCGCATATGTGTCTTGTATGCGGAAGTTACCTTGTACCTACACTACTAGACACTTGACTTTGTAATGGGGTTTTATAAAGTTGTGATAAAGTGGTTCTTTTATTAAAGTGACTTTTTTTAATAAAGTGTACCTTCTAATATTAAAGTGACTTTATCTCATAAAGTGCACTTATGTTATAAAGTGAAAGTGTACTTTAATATTTTAAAGTGATTTATTTTGGAGGGAATGAATCATGCCCCTTGATATTATAAAGGCAAGATTAGATCTTGCCATTAGATCTAAGGTTGGAGAAGGTGAAGGGTCACTTTTAGATTATAAGAGAATGCAATGGGTAGTATGCAAGACACATTGAGGAAGATTTTGAGAGATATTTTCAAGTAATCTTGAGAGAGGGAAGTTAGGGAAGCAATGAGGGTGCATTTTCCAAGAGATATTGGGCACAAATAACAAGGGAACATTTCTGTTTGAGTGCTGAGTTATTTTTCTACTATTGGAGGCTATACTGTATGGATCCGTATAGTTCATACAATATGTACAGTAAGGGGAAGAGGGCACAAAAATCAAGGCAGGCATTGGCACAATTTTTGAGGTTGTTTTGAGTGTTTTTCTTGTTGCTGGGCCGTATAGGATAGTCTGTAAAATAGACTATGGGAACACTTTTCAAGGTGCATATTTCTAGGCAGGTCGTACAATAGTATTGACTTGGCATGTTTTTCGAGGCGGAATTTTGGGGGTTGTTTTAATATGTTGTAAGTGGATTTATCTTGTTGGAAATTGTATTTATTACTGTTGATATGTACCTTCCTGAAGCTAAATAATAAATTCTTCTCTCTCTCATTGGGTTTCCCCACATTGGGGTTTTCCTTGACATTTCCTAAATTTCTGAGTTTTTTCTGAGTTGACTGGTTGTTGTTCATTATGTTTATTCCACTACAATTGCTTAACAATGTGTATTTCTGCTTATGGTAATTTTTGAATGTGGGTTTAGACATTTCAGAGTTCATACAAGACAATTATATCTAGGTTTCTAAGTGTATGACATAATTATTTACTTTCTGATTTTGTCATTAAATTTCTACAGATTCTTTCTATATTATCAAATTTCAGGTTTTAAAGTGGTCCCTAGAATTGAAACAAGTTTGAGAGCCTTTCCATACCAGAATATCTCTTGAGCGTAGCTTGAAATTCCCAGGTCTCTTTCTCTCTTTTTGTTAGTTCTTGTGTGGCAGTAGAAAGGCCTTGTACTGTTGGTTCTTCTAGAGAAACAATAGGGAAAATTATCATACTTCTCATGCTTGTATATTTATTGAGGTGCTGGAAGTAGAGTAAGATGATTTCATGGTTCCAGGGAGGCAGGTGAAAGGGGGGAGGGGAGCTCATCTTCGAACCTATGGAATAGAGAATCTATCTTTTGCATGGGATCTAGTAATATCAACAAGTAATCCGACAAAGGCCATGACTTTTCTCATGGGCCTGGAACTTCTCTAACATAGAGAAATATAAGGAAATCATCATAATTGGGGACTCTTATATAGATATAAAATGAATGAGAAGTTAGAGTGATATAAATCACCATAGTTTACAAAGAATCCTGCAAAGGATCGTTAAAGAAAGAGAAATATTTCAAAAAATAAAATACTACCATATTCTCCATTATTTAAAGAAAGAGAATTTTTTTCTCAATTATTTCCAAATGTGGGAGATCACCTCCCCACCTTCATCCACCATCCACTATGAACCTTTACTACAAATCCAACATGTTCGACTTCTCGGAAAGATAAGTCAAGGATTTTAAAAATCGTGTGGAGAAGGAGCAAACCGACTTGCGATTGTCACTCCCATGAAACACAAACAATCAAGGAATACATATGGTCGACTCAACTAAACAATATGGAGATTCAGAATATTAAAGTGGCCAATATTGAATAAATTCATGAATAGGAACAAAATAAATATTAGGAGATAAAAATGGTGTTAAAATCAGTGACTCAATTGACGTTGAAAATACACTCCCTTCAGTATGCAAATCATGAAATCAAATAGGATTTGATCCATATGAAACATTCCCAACCATCAATTTAAATTTTCTATTTCTCTTCCATTGGATCCATTGCAACCCAAAAAGAATACAAAGATCTCCAGCTATAATAGGAACATATTTCTGGTGCAGATCAACAACAACAAGTGGATACCACCGTTAAGATCTTTTAGCCAGGTTTCATGTTTTTGTAAAGTTTCCTACTTGTTATATTCTTTTGTCTAGATGTATACTTGTAGGAAGGTTAGCATTTTTGTAATAAGTATAGACCTAGAAGATAGGAAAAATATGGAACTATCTTTTTAGGAAAAAACACTAGTTCCTTTTTTTGAATCTTATGTACCTTCTTATTGTTCAAATGTCTTGCAACACCCCTTTTAATACAAATCAAATCAAATCGTTCTTGTTAAAAACAATGATTTCATGGTTTAGACAAAGTGGTGAAATTTCAAGGGTAGGGATGGTATGGGCATGACAAGTGACATCGTCCCCCCAAACTGAAGAAGTTTTCCATCCTGAGAAAAAATTAGCAAATGGTAAGGAGGTAGGATAGAAAAAACAAAAGAGGGAGTCTTAAGTGATTTCCTAGAGACAAATCCATAACATTGAATGAATAAGATAACAAATAGAAATAATAAGTGTACCTACACCTACCTAATAAGTCCATGAACTTTGAAGAAAGTATATTATTTTCTATAGTAGGTTATTCACAAGTTCCCCTGGAAAAGAGAAACATCTTTGAGAATTTGTGCCAAGGAATGCTAACAAAATTCCCCCCTGGTTATGATATATCTTCATTGAATATTTGAGGGAAGACTACTCTTGCAACAACTTGTTCTACTACAGGTTTTTGTGGAGTATTAGTCTTGCTTCTTGGATAATTTCTTCAACTGATTTCTTTACTGTTGGTTCTTGTGTTTCAACAGTAGGGCCTTTTGAGGCTTTTTCTTATGTGGAAACCTCAAGGCATGTAGGTGTTGGTTATTGTGTGACAACACCTATTTTTTCTTCCCCCCTTGTAGTCAGTTTTTGTGTTACAACCACATAGATTATTGGTATAGTTTCTTGTGTAACAACACAAATATCCTTTGTTACTTTAGTTTCTTTTGTAGCAAGGGTGGATTTGTGAAGTATTACTAAGAATAGAAACATATTGTAATATTTGTAACACACTATTAAAGGATGAAAATGAAGGAAGTGTGTTAGATAAGATTAGTAGCAGGTAGGTAGAAAGAAAATCTATGATGGATTGGTAGCAACAAATTCTTGGAGACATTTATTCGACAACTATTGAAATTGGGGAGGTAGCTCAACCTTTTAAGTGGTCCAAGTTACTTTATTGGGTGGGTTAGGAGTGGGTGGAGTAGGAATTTATGGAGGTATTGTGGAGGGAATAAGTAGGATGAAGTTATGATGTGATAGCAGTGGTTATAGAAAGGATATCCTGAGAAAAATATTGGATTTCAAGGTCAACCACATAAGAAAAGGAGGATTCATAAATTTCAACAAGAAACTATTTTTGAGTTGAGAAGAACAAAATGCATGGTTGTACCATGGTGCTGGTGAATGAGTATGATGAAAATTAGGTCCTATTGAAGGTTTTTGTAGCAATGGAATTGTTGATGTAGAAATGGGACTTGAATTAAATAACATTGGTCTTCATGTGATCGTCAAAGAAATTCTTCATTTGTATTGTTTTCTATTTGCTTCAATTTTTATGAAAGGTGAACAGTTGGAACACCTCGCTAGCAAGCTCCTAGGAACTTGACTTTGAACATGTATTAGGAAAGGAATCGACATCAAATGATGTTTCACTTTCTTGGTGTGTATGTTTGGATGACATGCTATTTTTTGTAAAAATGTGGTCTTCAAAATCACTTTTTTATGGAGTGACTTTCTTGAGCCTTCATAGACATGAAAAAAAATATCACTTGTCTACAATAAAAGGAGAGATCATGCAAGAATATAGGTGTTTGGACTTAGTTTTCCAAGAAATATATAGAAAATAATCGTGAATAGTGCATGTAAAATTGATCTAAAAGTAATTTTCATCTTTTTACATGCTGAGCAATGGTGGACAACCTTGACTACTCGGTAGTGTTTCAACGATAAATTTTCCATTTGACATCTGGTTGGAGTGATTCCAGAGCCATATTAAAGTATATTCATAGGTATATATCTAGTGTAAATATATTTTGAAATTTATTTGAAATGATATGTCAAACATGATGAGGAGAAACCTTCACAACATAGTTTTTTTTTTATTTCCATCCTAGACCAATAGTAACATTTTTTGGTATAATTTTTTCTTTTAATGAAAAATTGACTTAATTAATTGGATCTTAAAGTATATTCATGTAGGTATATCCAATAGAAATAGGTTTTACAATTAGAAATAATTTATAGGTCAAATATATCAATGAACAACCTAGGAAACAAAGTTTCAACACTATAGATTTAGGAAATGTAGTTAATATTTAGGGCATAAATTTTCCATATCGAAATAGAATTATTCAATTTGAGTTGTAATCTATATTCATATGATAATAGACCCTAAAAATAGTTTTGAAATATATGTCCATTTTATCTACTAGAACTTGGTTGTCCCAACTCTACTCTCAGTGAGGTCAGTGATCCCAAATGCCACAAGGGTTTGATAAAAAAACCATTTCTTCCAAAATATTATCTGGGTTTGTGTGAAATTTTGTATGTGTATAATTTTCAAGGTAATGCATCCATATACCAAAAATTACAAATTGTGAAATATTACCTTCACAAGATCTTGTATCAAATGCAAAAATACCTAAAGAGATTATAATAGGATGATAATAAATCAAACATCTAATTCAAAATGTGGTATGATGATAATAGGATCCTGACATAACCATCATGGAAACTAAAGAGATTATAAAAAGTGTCCCATTATCTACAAGGTTGATATAATGATATCATGACATAAACACCATGGGAACTACTGAGTGTCTCATTATTTGTGAAACAACTTCCACATTTTGTTCATGAAATTTTGATTCTTGTATGATGATGGCTTAAATAATTGATTGAGGAGTACAACCATCATCAAATTATGGAGCAGTGTAAATTTTTCATTATGAATAAGATCAAAGGGATTAAGTGTAGGGTATAGGTAATCAATGATGAAGAATCAAGGGTTGGAAAGGGTCTAAAATGGAAAAGGATCAAGGTTTAGTGGAAATAAAGTGAGGGGGAAAGGAGATAATACTGCATAAAAAAAGATAAGGAAGGTAATGGTAATGGCATAAAGAAGAAAATCAAAGAGAAAATAATGGAGGAGGGAAGAGTGCAAGATACCAAATATATAAAATATGCAGAACAGAAACGAAATGCTAGAAATAATAGAATAACAGTGAAATATCCAGCATAATCTTCACAATACACAGAAATGATATACGAAATAGCAACAGAAATAGCACTTGAACAGAAATAGCACTTGATTCTAGTACAGTATTATCTACAGTATGAAATAGCACTTGGGCAATAATGCTTGATTCGAGGAGGCAATGTTCACGGTGTACCAGGGGGCAACCTCAATCAGTGGCCTTTCTGTTACAATAATATCCAATCCTAGGGTTCTCATACCTACGACTCCTATTTATACTAAAAAGAAACATCTAGAGGAGATCCTTCTAGAAACGGAAGCTTATATGGGTCTTCTCTTACATCCATATATTCTATTTTATTGATAGGTCTTATTAATATTGACCTTTATTACATCGAATACGATGATCTACCTATATGCGGGTTAGGACTATGTATGTAGCCCATAAAAACAACCTTGTCCTCAAGGCTTGGGATGTGAAGCTAACTACTGGCAGAATGGTTGGTGGTTCCCAAGTGGCATCTAATTCTGAGTCATATCTTTCAACTGTATGAGCACTTCCTTGATGGTTCTTTGGCTGCCGAGGCGGCGCTCCCTCTGGTCAAAAATGTACAGTTTGTAGCCAAATGGATCCCTTCTTCAGCTAACTCTGGAAGGTTGGTTTGAAGTTGCTTTGGTTCAATCACTTCTTCAAACGAAACATGAAAAAGCAGGGACTTGACTAATGGCTTAGCCGATATCGACTTGTCACAAACTAGAACTGTGTAAGGGGCCATAAAATTTGGGGCTAGCCCGATAACACTTCATTGTAAGGAAGTTCTTATATAGTTTGTAACCTTAAAAACACACGATCCCCTTCTAGGTGACGTTAAAGGCGACCTTGATACGCTTCACTTCCATTGATGCAGGCCATGACCAAGTTCTCTTTAAAGTCTGAAAGGATATCTCCACGGGTATAGAAGTGTTTAATTGACCACTTTGGACCTTCGAGGTACCGGTAATTATGAAAGGCGGCGGTGAAACCTGTCCATACAGCACTTCAAAGGAGTTATGCAGTAGGTTGTATGATATGTAGTCGCACCGGTGTGAGGGTAGCCATTGGGCCCCAACTTGGTGTTGTTTTGATGCAAAGCCTGTAGATAGGTTTCCAAACGCATTGAGGCACTTCCGTTTGACCATGTCTGTCACGGGGATGATAAGCTAAAGTGAGATGCAATTTGTGTACCTTTGTGAAAAGCAAAGCGGGTTCTTCCAAAAATTGCTTGTAAAGTTGGGTCGATCATAAACAATAGAGTTTGGCGTGCAGCGGAAGCTTGAAAACGATCCACATGAAAGTTGGGCCTGCGTGGATGCAGTAAATGGGTGGTGAAGAGCACAAAATGAGCATACTTGGAAAGTCGATCTACCACCACCATTATCTACGATTTGTCTGATTTGGGTAGCTTGTAATAAAATCCATAGATATATCCTTCAAATGTCGAGTGGGGCCGGTTGAATTAATGCCAGGAGATTTGGCTATTTCTCCCTTTTTTTGTTGAAAAACATCACATTCTAACACAAAATTGTGAACTTCCTGTTTCATACCATACCAGAAAAATGAGCGTTTAACTTTGTCATATGTTTTGGTGAACCGAGAGTGCCCAGCTGTGGGTGTAAGCTTCGGAGAGGAGTACCGTGGTTGAGCTTGGATTTGTTTACTTAAATACAAAGCCTTTATCGAAGCTCATCCCTATAAGCCAAAGTACACAAGGGGCAGCACATTACCCTTGTTATAGTTCTTGAATTAAGATCTACGAACTTTTAGGGTCTTCTGACCATTCGGTGCGACTTTATTAATCGGGTACAATGGAAAGAAGAAAGAGGGATCCTTCGTCTTCATATTTTTTTTTTTTTTTTTTTTTTTTCTCTCTCTCTCTCTGTAAATGATCTCATAATCATAATAAGAGCTTATTGACCCATTTTTGTATTTGCTCACGGAATCGTTGTTCCGAGAAAGTATTTGAGGCTGATGAATACGTCTTAATTTGGAATTGTTGCCCCATGAGATAAGGGCGCCATAATTCAGCTGCATGCATAATTGCCAACATTTCTTTTTCATAGTAGGTTTTACTTGGTTCTTTTCAGACGGTTGTTTGCTTGTAAAAAGGCCAAAGATTGACCCTCTTGCATAAGGACGACATTGATTCCTTTCCCTGAGGCGTCGCATTCCAACACAAATGTCTTTGTGAAGTGGGGAAGGGCCAAAACCCGGTGGGCATGGCCATCTTCATAGTTTGAAAATCTTGAGCAGCGCTGGAGTTGTTAGAAAGAGTTCTTTTTTAGGAGGGTGGTGAGAGGTCTTTTTAATCTTTCCCTTAGTTCTTGGCGAACTTCTTGGTAGCCACCACGAGACCCAAAATCCGCAAACTTAGAGTCCTTGGGGTCTGACCATTCTTGCATAAGCACTTCAATCTTTTGGTCCCACTTGACACCATTACTTACGAGAGATGATAGTATTCAACTTGGTGCTTTTAAAGAACATTTGAATTTGTTTGAGGGAAAAGGCTGAATTAATGAGTGAAACAGGGAGACAATTACATATGAGTTAGATGGTGCTTTCAATATCTTGCTATATAGCAGGGATATCATCAAAACTAGGATAATAAAGGCTAATGAAGAGAAAGGGATGGAGGCATGGTTCATGGCAGAGACTCACGAAGAAAGGTGGAGGCGTTACGCTTAAAGTGCATGACCAAAACTTCGTGGTGGCCCTCATAAGGTCACGAAAGGCAAGTCTCTTAGAGATACCGACCTCTTTCATCACGGATGCAGGTGATAGCCGGCCCGAAGATCAATTTTAGTAATAATTGGGCACCACTTAGTTCATTCAGGAGGTCATCAATGACGGGATGGGAAATTTATCTTTGATGGTATGAGTTTATTGTGAGGGCAAATCAGGACTACATTAATATGAACCTTCTTTCTTTAGTACCATGTGACGGAAGGTAAGGACTTACTAGGACAGATGGCCCGTGATCGAGGAGTTCACAACCACCATGCTTTCATTTCATTCTTTTAAGGCAAAGGGGTGGCGATATAGGTGTATATTGGGGGGAAGGCTTCTACAGGACTAAGAGGAATAGAATGATCATGGGCACCATGGGAAGGAGGAAGTCCTTAGAAGTGGAAGATTGTTTGATGTTTAGTCAAGAGGGCTTGGAGGTCCCAGGAGCCTGGTGGGATCTCTGGCTGGCTTGAATGGCATGGGTTGGGCTATGGCCACAGAATGACCTTTTGGAAGCAATTTCTCCATGCGATGAGAGCCCGGTAATTTGGAGAACCAACGGTGGTACCTTGAAATTTATGTGTGTGGCTGCCTTGGTCAAATTGCATGGTTAAGTTCTGGAAGTCCATGAGAATGGGACCCAAGGTTGCGACCATTGACACCCAACACAATGTCACAACCTCCCATGTCAATAGAAAACATATGGGATTTGGGGTTGTAGTCACTATTGGAGGCAGCACACATTTTCCGACATCCCTCCACATTTCATAGAGCCCCATTGGCAATCATGATTTGGAAATTATTAACAATGGATACTGTGATTGGGTTTTGAAGGCGTCGTGATGAATAGAAGTTGTGGTGTACACTATCAATAAGATGATGACCTTTGATTAGCAGTATAACCTAGGCTTAGCGAGTTTGGAGGCGGAGAAGCCGGTATGTTAAGGCATTGAGGGAAATGATGAGTTCTTCTACAGGAGTGTCGGAAGGAGGGTTTACTTCAAAAGTTTATGGTGAGTGAGGGCAGTGTCATCATAGATCTTCTTGGTATCCTCGAGAGGAGACCCTTAAAAATTCCCCTTACATTTGTGTCCTGGGGAATATTTGTCATCACGGTTATATGAGAGGCCACTTTGGGTTGTCGTTCAATAGAACTTTCAGCCGGGTCCAATTTTGGATTTTAAAGGAGGGAGGGAGTGAGTGGGGGTTCTTGGTTTAGAGTGGAAAAATGAGAACTACGGGTTTGAGGAGGAAACAATTTGTTGTGCTTCTTTGGCTTTTTGGTAGCCTCCAACCAAGTAGTAGGTCGAGCCATGAAGACATTGGCCCGAATCTCA
The DNA here is from genome assembly GCA_010110895.2 of Picea sitchensis. Lineage (NCBI taxonomy): Eukaryota > Viridiplantae > Streptophyta > Pinopsida > Pinales > Pinaceae > Picea > Picea sitchensis. The sequence continues at coordinate 99,181 of SNQJ01S0084442.1, forward strand.
TCCTTCAGGCAAATGATAAAAAAATATTAGAAAAAGTTATTAGACATGCCCTTTGTTCTAAAAACCAGGCACTCAAAGGAAACTATGAAGTCTTCGACTGTGCACGATTGCTTCAATTTTGTCAAGCATTTAAAGTGGTTGGTGTAGGTGTCTGGCGTTCATAAAAACTCGGGAACAAAGTGGGTCCAGAAAAAATATATATCAGCCAGCGGAAGTTTTCTCCGGCACCACCATTGCCAGCGTTCTTGATCTAGATGGAGAACACCATACTGAAGTTTGGCCAAGTCATCGGTAATGTTGCTAGAGAAATAATGTTCCATTGTGAACCAGCGATTGGGGTCTAGACCATCAAATTTGGTTACATCCACCCTTGGAAGGTGTATGTCCCTTTGAAGTGATGTGGTTGAAGAATGGAAGAAGTTTCACCTTGGAGTCTTTTTAGGTTCATCCTCGAAAGGGTCATCGAGTGGAATTTTGAGTTTGGTGCAGAGTGTTACGACGATAGATTCAAGTTCATTTTGACTTCCGCCATTGCAGACTTCAAAGCTACATTTACGGAGGCATTCATGGAGGCATCAAGGGAGGTAATGGCAGGTTGTTTCACTTCTTGTTGGGTCTCAAGTAAACCATGTTCAGGGTGTTGAAGCGACTCTAGTTCTTGGACGGATTCTGGGTGTGGGCCATGATGGCCAGGTGGTAGAAAAGTGTGGCGGAGATTGGAGAATTTTGAGAAAAAGAATGATATAGAGGAAGTGATGAGCTGAAGGGTCAGATCTAATGGAATGGGTCTCGATAATGAATTAAAAATTTACCTATATATATATATATATATATATTTTTATAGCTGTGAGGTTATACTTTGGTCCGAAGAATACTTTGCCAGTCTTTGGAAATCTGAAATTCTAGACAGAGAATATTTATGTAACCCAATTTATATGTCACGAGTCAATAGATCTACGCCAGGGTTTAATTTGTTTGTATTGTTGTTTATGTCCCCAAGGGGTTGGGTATTCAAGGTTTCTATAGATAAGGGTTTTCCTTGTGTTATATATCTCTGATATATGTGTGTGTTCCAACAGTAGTACTCGGCCGACTATCTCAGGGCACTAACTAAGGAAGAAGTAGTACCCTTGGCATTTCACCATTTGACTACCCAGTTACTAGAGAGTCTCTTCCCGAGTGCTGTTCTAGGTGACACTACAGCAGTCCGACAGCCGATAGGTCTATCTAAAGAGAGCTTCAGGAAAACTAGGGAGATCCATTACATTGTCGATGCGCTACCACTTCGAAGGGGGTACCAGCGAGAGGTTACAAGGGTGGCCATGGCGTAAGCTTAAGAACCACTTGTATTTCTAGCGTGTATATGAATCCCCTCAACCCTGTGGGTTTATGCGGCATGCTGTGAGATCTGTGTGGCTTAATGAGGAATAAATTACCACGAAACACCCACAATTTTAAACCAAGGAAAGTTCTTTCATTTTCCACTTGCAAGATACCAGATGCAATATGCGAGCGAAGCAGAATGCTAGAAATAGCGAATACTTGATTGGAATATCCAGCGTAATTTTCACAATACATAGAAATGATATCTGAAATAGCAACAAAATAGCACTTGAACAGAAATAGCACTTGATTTGGAATGTAATGACAGACTACTCTTCCCGGGGGCAACCTCCAGGCGAGCAGCTACATTACAATAATATCAAGCTAGGGTTCTCATACCCTGCGACTCCTATTTATACTAAAAAGAAGCATCGAGGAGAGGGTCTTCCGGCCGAAAGCTCTAATAGGTCTTCCCTATCTTCTATTAGGTCTTCTTACATCCGCCTTATTCTATTTTATTGATAGGTCTTATTAATATTGACCTTTATTACATCCGAATACATTGATCTACCTATGTGCGGGTTAGGACCTTAACAAAGAGGGTAAGAACAAGTAGGAGAATTGAGAGAGGAATAAAGAGTGAAAAGGAATAAAATCATATGTAAATGAAAGATGCAGTAGGAAGGCATGAATACAGGTGGACTAAGATGAGAATACAATGAAACTAACAACTCAATCAATCCAATATTCGATATGGTATTGATGAAAATAAATGAGATTCACCACATACTCGTTAATCAATCTAGACACAAATTTGAAGGCTTCTACATCCCATTAGCTCCTTCTCCAGTGGAATCCTCTTTCACCAATGCCTTCTTCCACTTTCCAAACTTCCTGCAAAGGATATTGGTACTATGGGTGGCTCTTACTGCACCAAAAAAGAAGAAAAAAACTTCTAATTTTAACTCTTGCAACTATATCACCTAAGTTAAATGAAAAACACTATGTATGGGATCTTCAAGAGAATTTAGTCAAAAATCATCTCTCTAGATCCCGATACCATGTGTCACCTAAAACTAACAAAAGGAGTACTATTTAACCCTTGACATCTCCTCAACATCGATGCCAAAAATGATAGTGTTTCTATATGTTTTCTATTGAACCAGGAATACTTGTGCATTTAATTATATCAACCAAGGTTTCTAATATAATTGTGAGATGTCGTGCATTGTATGTGTAGGATAAAAATTCTTAACTAGCATTAGTTTGTCTAATATGCTTCTACCTAGAAAAGAAATTGCATCACCACACTACATAAATCTAGAGCCCAATCTCTCTTGGAAATGATCATGAATTTGAACACTGACCATGCTAAGGAGAACCATGTTATCTCCAAGAAATCACCTTGCATGATTTAGGCACTTCCTTTCCATAAATCATAGCTCTTGTCATTGGCAAGATTTGATAAATAACTAGTCTATGAATTATAAATTGCATTGTAATAAATTAAAATATGTAAAGGAACTCAAGCTTATGGAAATAAATAGACATACACAAAAAAGGAAATGAGAACTACTGAATTTCACAATTGTTTGTTCTCATGGAATGAGCTTTGCCTCTTGAGAATAGGGAAGTGAACTAAGAGGCTACAAAGACATAAAATGATTAACTCACACACTATGAAAAACAGTGAAACTGAAATTTATATTAAAAGAACGAGATCTCAAGAGAAGTTTATTATACACCATCATAATTCAGACTGTGTTGTAAGAGCTCCCCCCTTGAAAGAAAGGATACCATCATGTGTGTGTGTGTGTGTGTGTGTGTGTGTGTGTGTGTGTGTGTGAGAGAGAGAGAGAGAGAGAGAGAGAGAGAGAGAGAGAGAGAGAGAGAGATGGTTACCTGATTCAGGGTCTATAGTTTTGGTTGTAATAGAGTTTGGAGAAATGCAATCCATGACTAGACACATGTTTCCAGCACACAAGAACAAATTAATCTATTTCCTTATTTATTCATAGCACTTAGGCACACAAATGACAAATTTGTTGTCATAGAGGAGGATCAATTTAATGGATTGGTTGTGAGTTGTTATATTACAAAATATTTGTTGATCTCTTCAGGAAATAATAGGCATGAATGGTACTTCCTTAAATGTGAATATTCCTTCGATTATGGTGATGCTCTATTCTTACAACATTTTTTAGATTCCTTGGCATAATATTTGGCATATTATTCAACATGTATTGATTGTGAGAACCACTCTTGGTACCATGTATAATATGTTTCAAGTGATATGCAAGTGGTAAGGATGAATTATTTATGATCCAACTATAATTAATTTTGGAAAAACGAATTTGGAGGTTTGGGCATGTGGAAATTCGGACCCAAATAAGAAAAGTGAATATTCCATCACCTATTACCTTCCCTAAATGGTTGTAATGTTAAATTCATGGGATCTTTAATTGAACCACCCCCAAAATAACTACTTGATTGTTTCTTGTGTCTACGCTATTCTTGGCGCGTGTTGTACAACCCTAGGTTCAAGTTATCTATTACCAACAAAACCCACCAGACACCGACCCTTTCGGCATCACCTTCTTGCACAAATGAAGTCTCACCAAAGGTATCTATTAGGACTGTGAGAACCATGCTTCTTCATTTGTAAGATAAAGGGAGGAAAACATTCACTTCATTCTTCCTTATTACATCTATGTGCGTGATTTAGTTCTATTCAATATTACTTAATTATGATTCAGATTCCTATACTCAACATATTTATGATTAATACATAGAGTCATTACGACCATATTCATGAACATTACACCATAATTACGCCATAAAACAAGTATATTCTACGAGGAATACAAATAGAATTCATAAGCACACATAGAAAGTCAGACAATATATGATTCAATATCATCTTTGTAACCTTCCTTTGTTCATTCTTCTAACCAACATATTGTTACATTCACGACTATGGAACTCCACATTACACATAACGTATCATCACAGGACATAGAGAGAACCCCTAATATCCCATATATTTACATATTTATACATAAATATAGGGCCAAAATCCTAGTCTCTTCATCCCAAAAATACCCATTACAATGCATGGCCAACTCATTTAATTGGTTGTTCGACTGCTTTCCTCTTCTTTTCAATATGCATGCTACTTTTTTGTTATTCTTATATATTTGGAATGTCAAGTTGTCATCCTTATGACATGCTTTATTATCTCACTCTCTTGATTTATCCGTTGTTGGTTGTATTATTATGTATGTGCATTCTCTTCCTCCTGTGCACTTTCCTCCTTCCGTGCATTGTTCTCATATATGTGCCTTAGTTGTGCACTCACTTTCCTCCTTCTATCTAGTTTCCCTATACTTAGGATTTTCTCCAAAAAATGTATCCAAACTTCCTGTCCAATAGGCTCCCAACACTCAGCTATGGCTGGTCCCGAGCCACTCAGGCCTATTTCCTGCTCTTCCATGTCAAAATTAAGTTTTGAGAGGAAACCTTTGCTAACTCTACCTCTTTAAAGATTTCCACCTCTATTTTTTCTATTTCATGTGCCCCCTGCACACTCAAGTCTATAATTTTATCCTCTACCTCAACCACTTCTTTCTTGGCATTACCTTACATAGTGGACAACTCTCCAATTACTCTCACTGCTTCTTCTTGTAGTGGTCTGAGTCTTTGTTGAAGGATATTTTGATGATCCCTCATTCTCTTCACTTCTACATATTCCTATTGTTGAGCCAAAATGGATGACATATGCTCCACTGGTGGCAATGTAGTCACACTTTCTACTACCTGGTCTCCTTTTCTTGCGATTCTCTTAGCTTGGCCTCTACAAAATTCATATCTGAGTTATTTATCGATTTTGTACACACCTGTGCACTCTCCTCATAGAGTTTTGTGCATTCCCCTTATACTTTATTAATGTTGGAAACTATTGTTGTTGTTGTCTATAACATCCCACTCCGGCGCACTGAGAAAACTTATTCTTTGAGGACACTTGCTTGCAAGTGATCTGGACTATTATGATATTAAAACATTTGTCCTTGATTATGATGCATTATGGTAGATGACATGATGTTTTACTTCTTTGACATAGACATGCATAGATGATTTTAGGGGCTAAATTTCGCAAATGGGCTAATTTTCCATTGTTTTTTCGAAAAAAATATTCGCCAATTTTCGTTTCTTATAAACACGATTAGCCCAAATTCCATAGAATAAAATTATTTTACTTTAAAAATCGCCAAAAATTTATAGAAACTATACAAAATCCTTACAAATTTTAATAATTTTAGAAAACTATCGCCAAACATTTTACATTTTTCATATTAAGGACTAATAAGATTAGCCCAGGTTTCTACATTTTAATATAAATTTCCATCCTTAAAATCATCCCTGTAGACAGGTGCTATTGACTCAGTTTTACTGAGTGTGCAGGGTTTTGGACCTTGAGGATGCAGAGGCATTGACAGAACCCCTTGGACTCCGGATCGAGTCAGGGAGTGTGCTATTGGGGTTGATTGTTTACTGTGATTTTAGAACATCTGATTTGATGATATGATGTGGACATGTTCTAACATGATTATTGATGATGTAGGCTGACGATAGCTTGCCGACCAGACTCACATATGGAGTAAAGGGGCCACATACGACTACCAGAGAGGTTGAGGGAGAGGTGTGGACAACAACCCTGCCACAGCCTATTAGCACTCCCGCCGTGGCTTGAACTGTAGGTTAACGATTACCTAGTTCGAGAGGACCCACGATGCTGTGAGGGAAGATTGAGACAGTTGCTCATGATGATTCTAAAGGGCGCGCAATAAGGCGAGGGCCTTATTCCTTAGAAGCCCTTAGTCTCCCACAAGTTCACCTGGCAGAGTATTGACTCCAGGGGTTATTGATGTCTACCAATCAGTCAAGAGGCGAGTGGCACCCTTGGAGCACGTGGTGCATCCTGAAGGGCAATGTTCGCCAAAGAAACAAAAGAGGCGGGTGGCACCCTTGGAGCACGTCGTGCATCCTGAAGGGAACGTCGTGCAAAAGAAACACAAGAGGCAGGTGGCACCCTTGGAGAACGTGGTGCATCCTGAAGGGAACGTCGCACAAAGGAAACAAACAAGGCGAGTGGCACCCTTGGAAAACATGTTGCGTCCTGAAGGGCACGTTGCATTGATGATGATGAAGGAACAAACCTAGATGGCCCTAAGAAATTTTAACACATTAAGAAATTCTTAAACAACTTCCCTAATTAAATATCGCCCAGTTTAGAATCTAAGTCCTAAGTCTAAAACTTCTCTAGGGTAAAATTTTGTCTAACCTTAAGAAAAAGACCCTATAAAAATAAAAATAAAAATTTAAAACTAAAAACCACTTAAGTAATAGTTTTAGTCTTCATAAAATTTTGGGGTAAAATGAAGAGACTAAGAATTTAATTAAAATCAGTGAATTTAAAATTGTAAAGAAGAATTTAATTGTTTAACTTGTGAAAGTGTAAAGGATATTAAAATATTAATAAAAAGGAAAATAGGTTAATTTGCACAACTGCCATTTTTGGCTCTAATAAAAAGGGGAAAGAAGGGAATAATAAAAGTTAGGAAACTAAGGAATGGAGGAAACATAATAAGGGAAAGAAAGGAACTTATGGTAAAAAGTGAGGTCAACTTAGTAAAGAATATGTAATAAAGAACCTTCTAAATTGAACTAAATTAGCAACATCCTTTTAGGGAAAGTATTTAAACCTGTGTTAGCGATATTTCTTGCTAAGAGGGTCAGAAATCAAATGAATGGGTTAAAACCCACTTGTCCAAGATTTTGGGCGACATGACG
>SNQJ01S0084443.1:0-12163 GCA_010110895.2 Picea sitchensis
TTCCCAACTTATCCCATAGTTCCTTGGTTGTAGATTCTCCTAAGACATTCAACAACATCGAATCTGCCAGGCAGAGTCGAATAGTACTCCTTGCTCTTATGTCCAACTTCTCCCAATATTCCTTCGACATACCAGTAGTTGGTGTACTAGTAGGTTGTGTACCAGTAGCTTGTGTGCTAGTAGACAGTGTACCAGTAGGTTGTGTATCAGGATCCAAAGCGATCCATTGTTCTTTGTCTACAAGAAGGTCCTCCATCTTGAGCTTCCATAGCTCAAATTTTTTACCTTTGAACTTCTCTATCTCGATTCTAGATGAGCTCGCCATTCCTCTTTCTATACTCAAATCTCCACTGCAAAAGCTCCCACTAAACACAAGTTTATCAAATACCCAAGATAAACTTGATCTATCAAGACCGAGCCAAACCCTCAACAACAAAGGCGTCCCTCTAAAGCCAAAAACGAGCTCTGATACCACATGTAAGTTTTAAACCTGTAAAGTAAAGCAATGCATATAGATTCTTAAGCAAAACAAAATTTAATCAATGGCTCATACACATAGTACACAGAGATTTTATACCAGAAACCCTCAACCGGGAAAACCTTTCTTATATTCATTATGTCGAATTTCACCATTCACCATACAATATATACAATGTTTTTAGATATTCCGTAGATACCAAAACCCTAATCCCTTAATTTGGGATTAATTTACAAAACCGCTAAAAATAGCAAAAACCGCCCAAAAACAAAATTTCGGGGCGTTGCCCCGAGCTACCACCCGTTGCCGAACACTGTGCATAAACAAGGGGGGGGGGGCATACATGCCCCCCCTGGGACCCCCCTAGGAAAGTGCCCGATGCACACTACACAAACAGAGCACTAGTACGAGGGATTGTCAGATGCAATTGTCATATCTGACGCGCCCACACACACACATGCAAAGAATATAACACATACCCAACATAATCAACCCATATTCAATTTCACCAGAACCTAAAAAGGGCAAAGTTGGTTTTGGTGATATGATCAAAAGATAAAAAGCAGAGGGATGACAAAATTGTCAAGCATGTGGAGAAAGCATTAGCATATTACTATGATAGTGGGGGCTTTTGTTATAATTCAAAGAATCAGAAAGAAGAAATAAAACATCTTGAAGATAAAAACAAACAAATCTTTCTAGACAAAGAGAAAGAAAGACTAGGGTTATTTGGCTCCAAGTAGGCAACAAGAACACTTATTTTTCTATAGATACACCAATGGCAAGAAGAACATAAACTTTATACGGAAGATTGAGAAGAGTTGGATCATGGGTGACCAATTTTGATGATATGGAAATAGAAGGTGTTAATTACTTCCAATCATTATTTGAGGTTGATAATCGAGATACAATTGACAAGGTAATTAGATTGTCAAATTCCTTCCCAAGCTTCCACAATCCAGAAGACAATCGGGCTTTGATTAAGGAAGTAGGTAAGGAGGAGCTATGATTATATTGAAGAGGATTTAAAGAGGGTGGTTGAGACATCAAGAACCATTGAAAAAACTCTAGCAGCCTTCAACACAACATTCATAGTCTTGATCCCCAAGACTGATAATCCAACTTGCTTTAAAAATATTCAACCCAAATCACTATGTAATTGCATTTATAAAATCATATCAAATATTATTGCTATAAGGATGAAAGGGATCTTGTCTCAATATATCTCTACTTAATAGTTTGTATTTTTGGAGGGGAGGCAAATCCATGAGGTAATGGGGGTTTCACAAGAAGGATTACATTCAAACAAGATAAGAAACTTAAGAGCTGTGGAAGTAAAAGTGGACTTATCCAAAGCATATGATAGGGTTAGTTGGCTCTATATAAGGCCAATCCTTATGCATCTGGGTTTTTGTCCTCTTTTCGTTGCTTCGATAATGAATTATATCATTTATCTCTTTCCATCCTAATAAATGGTGCAACATCTCCCTTCTTCAATCCAGAAAGAGGGCTTAGACAAGGGTGTCCATTATCCCCCCTCCTATTCCTTCTATTTATAAAAGGTCTAAGCAAATCACTAAAGGAGGCCATTGGCAATGGTAGTTACAATAGGATAAATGTTGGTAACTCTTGTTATGTCACACACTTTCTCTTTGTTGATGATATCTTTATTTTATGTGAAGAAGAGCTCACAGAAGAGTGTTTGAGAAGCTCAAAGAAATCATTGATCTTTTCTACATGGCCACAAGTATGAAGATGAATATGGCTAAATCAACAACTAGGGTATTTCTAAGAAGGAAAAAATATTTATCACCCAATTGTTTCCCTACAATGCAGTGGAATTAGATGTTGGTTTGAAATATTTAGGATTTCATTTAAAAGATAATATGTATAAAAAGGGTGACTGGAAATGGTTAATAACAAAGGTGGAGAGAAAAGATAAATACCCAGATTATGTGTCGTGGTTAACAAAGAGTAGCTTGATTTTGTTTAGAGAGTCACTTGAAGTTATTCACTTTGTGGATGTTGCTTGCATGGATACCCAAAGGAGTATTGGAAAGGATTAGGTGATTATGCTACAGGTTCATTTGGTAAAGAAGCAGGGGAAAAAATTGTGATAGTTTTGGAAAAAACTAGCAATACAAAGAAATTTTGAGGACTAGGGGGTTGTTTATTTGTAAACTCTTGAGTGAATGTCCATTGGATAGTTCATCCTAACAAATATAAAAAAAAAAATTGAAATATTGTGTGAAGGTTAATTCCTTTACATCTCATATTCTTTAATTACTAGTTTTTTTTTTTTTTTTTTTTTTTTTTATCTATATAATGGAAATATAGATAAAAAAAAATTCACACCATCCACAAAATAAACACAAGATATAACTGGAAACCCAATGTGGGAGAAAACCAGGCTAGAAGGTGAGATTAAACTGCTCTCTTTTCCTCAAATTCAAAATTACAAAGAAAGAGGCCTCTGCATTGGTTGTCTTTGGAACTATGTCATGTATCGATGCTAGAGGATCTCTCCTCCTACTACATTATGCTCTCAAAATAACACTTCTAGGTTCTCTACTCAACTATGAACAAATACAATGCTAAAGAAATGGAACCCCCCTTCTTCACCCTAGCATCTCATTCTTAACATAAGCCATAGTCATCTAAAAGGGGTGGGGTTTTGACTTCCTCAACCCCTCAATTTGTGATAAGGTTTTGGACCTTATAGAATCTTCTCGAAATTTCATACATGGCTAGCCACATATGTGAGTAGCAGTGACGTGGCATCCTCTCGTACCATGGTGGTCAACAAAGGTAGGTCAGCTTCTTGAGGAGGCACAACTTTCACATGAACTATGATTGAGAGCATTTAGCCACACCATTGGAAAGAAGTTCTCAAAGTGTAAGAATAATCTTCCACTCAAAGGTAGGGAAGTGATTTGAAAGAAAAAGGTCATTTGATCCCCAAAATGGCTGGAATATTTTAAGATGGTTTTCAGCCTAAATTCTCAAATTGGGACATACTACTAAAATGACCCTACAAACTTATTCCTCCAATTTTTTTCCACTTTCTGAGAAACAGCGATATAGATGACAAATAATATGATGACCCAATCTAGATCATACATCCCCATTTAGGAGGATTTTTATTTAAAATATTTACACATTTAATGAAGTGAGGAAGATTTTCTTCTACCTTCCTCACTTGGGTGCCATTTTGCTTTTCCTGGAATTTTTCCTTTAAACCTAATATGCCAAAGATCATGATGCCCATGTCTTGTAGTTCTGAACTTCCTCTACAAAACTGTGTCTTCACCTTCAACTACAATCGTGACATATGGTGGTAGAGATCTATATGGAAGGTGGGACATACTCCTCATTTTTCCAATCCAACATGGAAGGATCATAAATTTTGAGATTCTTCACATTCATTTATGAGTAAATGTGTATGTATGAAATTAAAGTTACAAGCGTTATCTCCCACCTTCTCTAATATCATGAAAGGTTCATACAGCTAATCCTTGATCCAATTACTAAGACCTTGTAGTCCTTCCTTGTTCAACAGTAACCAAACCTTGTCTCCCACTTTGAATGAATTCACTGTTCTGTTTTGATAATGTGGCCTTGTATTTCTGCGTGACTAGCCAGAGCTCTCACAATACTTGCAAATGGTTGCATGTTCTCGAGCAAAAAAAGATACTCTCAATTCATCTCATGTGAGGTCCTCCATTTATCCTCCTTGTTGTCCATATACACCATCCAAGGTAAAAGGTGGAAAATATCCAAGCAGTTAAAGGCATTATTGCAGTGCAGAAATTAATGGAATGCTTTCTATTATAAGAGTGTTGTATCTAGATCATATTTTTCATCCCAAGTCTTTGGATGCTTGATTGTAACCCCTCAAAAGCAACACCAGGAGAATTCATTCTGACTTCTTCGCCTACCCATCTATCGCGGATTGAATGTTGTAGATCTCTTCAACAGGTGATATCTTCTCTACGTGCATGAAGATTCTGAAATATAATATCTATAATATGATGCTCCTTGAGCATCCCAAAGTGCAGTTATTCAGACATGTTTGTTGCTTCTTTTCCTTTTGATGGCATTTTTACAAGGAATGAGAATACCTCTTGTTGAACTTTCCAACTACCACAAATAGATAGTCATGTACCTTCTTGGTTGTTGGTAAGCGTCCCAAAAAATACATGAAAATGATTTCCCAAGGTGAGTGGGTACAAGTAAGGGATGGGATAAACCTTACTTACTATTATAGGGATTTTTGGTACAACAAGGTATACATCCTCTAACATATCATGCAACATATTCTTGCATTTTGGGATGATAGTGCACATACATGTAGTTGGCGGTGTGCCCAACACCAAAATGTCTTGCAACCTTGGAGGTGTGAGCCTCTTGCTGATAAAGTTGTGGTCATTCACCTTTAGGGATACAAAAGCCTCTTTGATAAGTTGTGGTCATTCACCTTTAGGGATACAAAACTTATCAAACTTGTAGAGTAACCCATTCTGGAAATGATATTCATCCTTTCTGTCATCTTATTCTATATGAATTTGGCCTTGTAGCTACTGAAACACCTCCTTGAAGTCCTCACATTCTATGTATACCTCTTTGTATGCATCATGGGTAAAAGGCTCCATGTCTTCCAACTTGTTTGTGCTTCCCTTCTTATAATTCATGACTAGATGAAATTGTTGTAAAAACCCCATCCACTTTTAATGTTTGTCTTGTTGTATCTTACTTTGGGCCTGCAAATACTTTAGCGGCTAGTGATCTATGTGGATGATGGTCTCCTTTCCCATCAAACAGTGTTTCCACTTCTTTACATCTTGAACCAGGGCATAGATTTCCTTGACATAGGTATAGGGTATTTGAGAACTGCCCCATGAAATATTTCAAAATGATAGCATACAAGCCTTCCTTCTCGCATCAAAACTATTCCCATGCCATACCCACATGCATTTGTCTCCACTTTGCAAGGATTTTGCAAGTTTGGTAATGCAAGAACTAGTGCTTGACTAATATTTCTTCTCATCTCATCGAAATCCTTTTGTTGATTCTTTGCCCACTAGAAACTCTTACCACTCACTGTTATGGTGTGGAGTGGTGCAGCTACCACTAAAAATGAAGCTATGAACTTCCACAAGTACTATTTTGGCCCCAAAAAAATCCTAACTCGGTGACATTTGTAGGAACTGGCCATTTCATGATGGCCTCCATCTTTGCGGGATCTATCTTAAGCTCCTCTCCACCGATCACATACCCCAAATACACCAAAGACTGTTAAGAAAACTCACATTTCTTGAGTTTATCCAACAGTTGGTGCTTCTTTAGAGTCTCTAACACCTACATGAGATGTGAGATGTGCTCCTCCCAGGTAGCACTATAAACCAGTATATCATCCAAATAGACTATAACAAATGAATCTAGACATGGGTGTAATACATCATTCATTAGTCTCATAAATTTAGCTAGTGCATCGCATAAACCAAATGGCATGACCAACCATTCATATAAACATTTCCTTGTCTTGAAGGAAATCTTCCAAGTGTCTTCTTCTTTGACACATACCTGGTGGTATCCCAATTTCAGATCCAACTTGGTGAAATATTTCGCATGTTACAATTGATCTAACAGGTCATCGATCCTGGGCAGAGGATACCAATTTTTAAGTGTAATCTTTTTCAATGCTCTGTAGTCGATACACATTCACCAAGTCCCATCCTTATTTTGTACAATTATAATAGGTGAACCACAAGGTGAGGTGCTTTGTTGAATCACACCCTACTCCAAAAGTTGTTGCAACTACTTCCTCACTTCATTTTCTTCTAGAATGGACTGTCTATACAACCCAATATTTGGCAATGGGGAGTTTGGAAATAACTATATTTTGTGGTCCACTTTCCTCTTGGGTGGTATCCCTTTAAATTATTGGAACACTCCTTTGTATTCTTGAAGCAACTCCTCCAACTAATGTTTCTGCTCTTTAGTACACCCCTCCAAGGATGCCTTTACTCTTATTGACTCCTCATCAAACGAGTTAAATTTCTCTTAATAAAAGTAAAACATATTTCTTACTCGAACTAACCAACTTATTGGCTTAGTTGGCACTTACCAGTGAGATCTTTGACTTGCATTTATGTGTGTTGATGATGTAGGACTTACCATCCTTTATTAGTCAATAATGGTTGGATTTCTGCGTGAATATTGCATCCCTCATATACATGTAGGGGCTTCCAAACACTATTCCACATCTGTCAAGGGGTACTACATCCAATTTCACTTCATCAATAAAATCAACACTTACAACAAATTTAATCTTACACTATTTTTTTACCTTGATATATGCATCCTTGTTTACCCATCCCAATGGATATGGGCTAGGATGATCGTGAACCTCCAATCCAAGCTTGCTAACCAGATTTGTTGCTATGAGATTAGCCTATGAACTGAAGTCGAATGGAGCATCTATCTTGGTCTTGTTGACCTAGATCTTGATGTGGAAGAGTTTAGTTATATCCTTCTCTTCTTGGTGATGAAGGCTACTCAGATTCACCTCCTTCTACATTGATGTGTAGAAAACCTTCTCATCCACATCTACTTCTAACCTGATTACTTGAATTTGTAACTAGAACATTATTTTTCTTTCCATCCTTCTTGTGGTTCTTGGGATTTGGCTTTGCATGTAATTTCCAACACTTTTTCTTAGTGTGATCATCAATATTGCAATGGTTGCAATGGTTTCTAGGATCCTTGTACTAATGTGCAATGGATTTTGTCTTCTTATCCTTTCCCCCTTTCCACTTTTTCTACCCCTCCTTGGAAGCTTCTTGGTACTCTTTTTTCTTGGAACCACTTGCCTTCCCTTTCTTGTGGCCTATGTTTTCAAGATATTGTGCATGTATGTTCAGTATGTGTTATATTCTTTACACGACTAGTCTTAGTGTGTGCTACATTGTGGCGAGCGTGTAGGGGGGTTTGAGGGGTGGCCTATGGGCCCCCCCTTCGGGGATTGTAGGGTGTCTATAGTCCCCCTACGCGGGGGTGTTTGGGGCAGCACCCCCGAGAAAAAAAATTCCTTTGGTAATGTGTCACATTTTTGCCTCATTTTTCATGCAACCTCGATTTTTGTGTCCATTGTTGGGCAGTTTTTTGACACATGGTTTTTTCCTAAGGTTTTGTATTTCCAGTTAAGGAAATAGGTTTGTTGACTAATAAAGGTCATTGGGTTAGGTTTTTTGATGTCATTGGATCCTATATGTATATTGTATTGTAAACAATGTATCACAATGAATGAATATAGAATATGTTGATTTTCACGGTTTGGGTTTCCAAGGGAAAAATCTATGTGTAATCTGTGTATTTTCCATTGTATCTTTTATGTTCTTTTATTAAAAATTTGTTTGCAGTAAAATATTGTACAAGGTTAAAATTTACATATGGTATCAGAGAAATTATTGGCTTCAAGGGGACGCCTTTGTGGTCAAGGGTTTGGCTCGGGACTATGATAAGCCTTGTTACAATGGGAGATCTGCGGTATTGATTCTTCAGGTGAAGAGAAATGGTGAGTAGTTCAAAAATGGAGATCGATAAGTTTAATGGGAAAATTTTTGAGTTGTGGAAGCTCAAGATGGAAGATTTGTTGGTGGACAGAGATGAGTGGATCCAGGTATTGCACCTACAGGAACTTCACTAGATGACTGGAAAAAGTTGGATCGAAAGGCGAAGAGCACAATCTAATTGTGTCTCTCATATTCAATAATATTGAATGTGTCAGAGGAAGCTACAACGTAGGATTTATGGGATAAGTTGGGGAATTTGTATCAGTCTAAGTCCCTAGTAAATAAATTATTCCTGAGAAAAAAGATGTATAACCTGAGGATGAGATATGGAGAATCGGTGGTAGAGCATTTGATCGCCTTCAATATTGTGGTAAGTCAGTTAGTATTTGTTGATATTAAAATTTCAGATGAAGATAAGTGTAATAGTTTGTTGTGCTCTTTACTAGACTCGTGGGATAGTCTGGTTGTGGCCATAGGTAGTAATACAACTACCTTGAAGTTTGATGAAGTGGTAAAATCCTTGTTGTCGGAGGAGATGATATGGAAGACTATGGAAGGACGGAGCACAGGTGCATTATTTGCAAGAGGGTGCTCCCAGGAAAGAAATAGATATAAGTCCTCAAGTGGGAGATCTAAGTCTAAGGGTAGATCTAAATCTCCCATAAATTTTGTAAAGGTATGTTGGAGATGTGGAAAATAAGGGCACTACAAGAAGTAGTGTAGATCCAAAATTGAGAAAAAGAAGGGATCTGAAGAAGCTCCTTCTACAAAAGAAAACACCATTAAGGAAGAAGGAGGGGATGTGTACTTGGCTTCTTCAAGCACAAATGCAGATCATGAGGCATGGTTGGTTGACTCAGGTGAATCCTTTCATATGACTCCCCACAGGGAGTGGTTCTGTGAATATGAAAGGTATGATGGAGGTAATGTTTCCCTAGGTGATGGCTCGATAACCAGAATCATAGGATGAGGAAAAGTCAAGTTGAGGCTCATAGATGGAAGGATTAGAACACTACCTAGTGTTATGCACATCCCATGATTGGACAGAAATTTGATTTATGTAAGAAAAATGGACGATGCAAGGGTAAAACCAATATTTGAAAAGGAAACCCACAGGATGGTTCGAGGAGAAATGGTGTTGTTGAAGGAAGTTCGGTTTGGAACTCTGTATAAGATTCAAGGAAGCACTATTAGTGAAGGGTGTAATAGTTCCATTGTTCTTGATATTGGAGTTGAAGAAGAAATAACTCCTACAGTCTCTAGAGAAAATTTTATGTTGCGGCATCAAAGATTGTGGCATATCGGAGAGAAGGGTCTTCGAATAATACACGATAAAGGTATGGTTGAAGGTATGTCTAACTACTCTCTGGATTTTGATTTCTGTGAACATTGTGTATATGGGAAGCAGAATTGGGTAAGATTCCCCTCTGGTGCAATGAGGGCAAAAGGAATTTTACAGCTAGTTCATAGTGATGTGTTTGGACATGTGTCAGTTCCATCATTAGGAAAATATGTGTACTATGTCTCATTTATGGATGAATTCTCGAGGAATACTTGGATATATTTCCTCAGGAAGAAATCTGAAGTCTTTCACAGGTTTAAAGATTTTAAGGCTCTTATTAAGAAACAAACAGAGAAAAGAATTAAGGTGTTGAGGACAGATAATGGCAGAGAGTTCTACAGGAATGAATTTGAAGAATTCTATAAGAAGTGTGGTATAGAAAGGCAGAAGAATACTCCATATACACCTTAGCATAATGGAGTTACAGAAAGGATGAACAGGATGTTGATGGAAAAATCAAGGTGCATGCTCAGTGGTGTCGGGTTAGGGAAAGAATTATAGGTAGAAGCAGTGGGTACTGCATGTTACCTAGTCAACAGATCACCCTCATTAGTGTTGGATGAAAATACTCCACGAGAGGTATGGACTAGTAAGAAACCTTCTCTCACACATCTCAAGGTATTTGGTTGTGAGGTGTAACATCCCCGGCCATCAACCCTTACTATCGGGAAACGCTACTACGCGGAACATTCACATACATATATTTATAAAGAATATGCATTAAATCAAATTAAAATATTTAACATGGATTTATTGTTGTCATGCAGACTTACACAGAATTAATGGCAATTCAAACTTGCAATGGAATACATGATAACATTTCAATACATAGACATGCATCACATATAAATTAAGTACAGAATTAATACTTATATTTTAAACTGGCGTAACACCACCAACTGTGTGCAGACCTTCCACGAACCTCCCAGCCTTAGACTATGCTACTCATCACTCTCAGTAGTAGGTCACCCCTGAGCTGGGACTAAGCTCCACCGGCCTAGGGAATCCTAGGCTAGGCAAGGTCAATGGAAGACACACAGTTTATGAGGAAGGATTCTTTCCCAGGAGCCACTTATGCCCATTGCTCACGTACTCTCATTTCCCACATGCATGTCCCACCCTAGGAGTATACACCTTCATTGTCACCAGGATAGTCCTTCGGCTGCTAAACCTCCCTTGCCTTGGGCTTTAGAAACAGACCAGACCGGAATTCTCTGAGCTCTGTGGCAGCTACATGACCCCTTCCAGGATTTCTCACTTCCTCCGCGCACTCTCTCACCTGGAGAGAGTCGCCCATAGGCCTGACAACCTGCTTCTTCAACCACAACCACCTCTCTCACCTAGACAGAGTGTTGCACACAAGCCTGACAACCTGCTTCTTCAGCTCCATTCCAACACAAGGAGAACAAAAGTGAGACTCAGCAAGGAACGGATGACGGTAGCCAATCACACTCAGCCAAGGGACTATGTGGCCACAACATCCCACAGTTATAACACACATGACATAGAAAATTATGGTATGCTCGAGTTTCACAAACGACAACAACATAGACAGTTAAGCACGAACTCGGATTTGCAGTGTGGATAAACCCAGGTTCACAGGACACACAGGTCGACCTTTCCCTCCCGACTGGTTTCTCAGATGTGTGTGGTTATGCAGAGGTCCAACGTAGAGGTAAAACAGTACAGACTGAGGATGTGTCGGCTTCTCAGGGAAAACATCACGAGTTGGCCTCACAGTTTCGGGTTTCAGAGCTGCGTGAGGTATGCATACAAAGATCGGATACATAGACCACATAGTTCAGACATCGGACACTAGAATGGAGGAAAAACCCCCATCACAGCTCAATTATTGGGTTAAATTGCATGTGCATGGGACAACACATGTCGCCCATGAAGTTGCATGCACTCCATCAAGTATGTGTTCCCTTCTGTACACGTTGGAGTTGCATGTGTTGCCTCTCCCAGGACTTCGGATAAAAACACGTCTTTCACACCACTTTGGAATAATAATAAATTATGATTCCCAAGGACTTAATCCCCTAAGATTATCCCCTCTTTCCAACCTTGCAGCCCCCTTTCCCTTACCCAACTTGTGGAAGCTTAGTCCCCCATCACTCTTTCTTCATGGTCAGTCGGCACACAGCGATGTTTATATTTTATTAATGATCTGCATCATTACATATACAAAAATCAAGCTCCTGCCCTTTAATACCTAGGCTCTTTGGCCTGTTAACACATAAGCTTACTAGCTTATAAATACTTGGCTCACCAGCCTATAAAACATAATTACAATTCATAATTAGAACAAGGGCTCGTCCTTGGGGATATTACAATCCCCTCGCATTATTTTTGCATTGTTCTCAGTGCAACTCTTTACACAGCATCAGCAAGATTTCCAAAATCTTCAAAAATATGCGGGTACTTTGCCCGCATAGAATCTTCATGCTCCCATGTCGCGTCCTCAGTACCGTACTAGGTCCACTAGACCTTTACAAACCCTATGGATTGATTCCAGAGCTGTTTTCTTTTCCGATCCAATATGCGCATAGGATGCACTTGCAGGACACCTTCTTTCTCCACCTGATTCACATTCCAATCGATTACATGATTAAAATCAGGTATATATTTCTTAAGCAATGAAATATGAAACACATTATGCACAGTCATGGATGCAAGCAATGCAAGCATATATGCAACTGGCCCAATCCTTTCTAGGATTTCAAATGGCCCACAAAATCTGGCTGCCAACTTGGAACAGTTTCCCAG
>SNQJ01S0084443.1:12173-36867 GCA_010110895.2 Picea sitchensis
GGCGATGGCGAGAGGAAGCGACATTTAAATGGTATGTCACCCATCCCTCTTTAGTTAGTAAATTCAATATTTAAAACTTAAGGAAAGCGTCATGTTCTAGTGTGTTTTGTTCTAGATCTAGGTGGATCTAGGGAGATCAATTAGTGTCTGCACCTACTGATTTGTCCGATAACACTCACAGAGAAACTCCAACCACCTACTATGTCTAGCGTTGAAGGTTGGTTGATCAAACAAGTACTTCAGACCATTATGGTCTGTCTTCAATTCAAACCTCCTTCCCATGAGGTAATGTCTCCATTTCTTTAGAGCGTGTACTATGGCTGCCAACTCCAAATAATGAGTGGAATAATTCTTCTCAGGCCCTTTCAGCTTCCTAAACTCATAACATATTACAAATCCATTATGATTGAGGAATCCTCCCATTCCCTCTTTGCATGCATCTGTGTACACTATGAAATCGTCATTCGGGTCTTCCAATCCTTAGGATTGGAGCACAGGTTAACAGTTGCTTCAATTGCTGGAATCTTTTCTCACATTCCACTGTTCACTGAAATTTCTTCTCCTTCCTTTGAAGGGAGTGATAGGGTGAGCTATCCTCGAGAACCCTGTGATAAACCTTCTGTAATAACCAGCTAGACCCATAAAGGATCTGACTTCTGTCAAATTATTTGGCGTTGACCATTCTCTAATGGCCTCAATCTTCTCAGGGTCTACAGCTATCCCATCCTTCGAAATAATATGCCCCAAGTAATGGATCTACTCCTGATAAAACGAGCACTTGCTCAACTTGGCATACAGTTGGTGCTCTCTTAGCACCTTCAACACCATCCTCAGATGTTGTTCATGCTCTTCCTCCGACTTGGAATACACTAGAATGTCATCCAAAAAGACTATGACAAACTTGTCCAGATAGTCTCTGAATACACCATTCATTAGGCACATGAAAACAGTGGGTGAATTGGACAGCCCAAACGACACCACTGTGAACTCGTAATGACCATACCTTGTTCTAAAGGTGGTCTTGTTGACATCTTCATCCTTTATCCTTACCTAGTGATATCTCGACCTGAGGTCTATCTTCGAAAATATCTTAGCATCCTTCAGCTGATCAAAGAGATCATTGATCCTCAGCAGAGGATATTTGTTCTTTACAGTTACTTTGTTCAATTGTCTGAAATCAATACGCAATCTCAACATCCCATCCTTCTTCTTCATGAACAGGACCGGGGCACCCCAAGGTGACACACTTGGGCGTATATACCCCTTCTTCAGAAGCTCTTCAAGCTGCAACTACAGTTCTTTCAGCTCTGGCGTACTCATTATGTAAGGATCTTTTGACACTGGATCTGCTCCAGGCATCAAGTTTACAGAGAATTCAATATCTCTCTTCAAGGTAGTCCATGTACCTCCTGAAATACATCTTAAAACTCCTTTAGTACCACATGATCTTCAATATTTGACACCTTATCCTTAGATTCTTCCTCCACACGGGCTGCAAATAATTGACATCCTTTCCTGTAGCACTTCTTCAGCTGCATTGCTGAGATTTCTCTAACAGAGATAGATATAGGAATTCCTTGGACTGTTTTCCGATTTCGTTCCTCATCCAGGCAAGTGAATGCCTTGTTACGAAAGTCCAGGATCGCATGGTGTTGGTCCAACCAGTCCATCCAAATTAGACAGACATAAGAACCTAAAGGCAGAATGTTCAATTCAGTCTTTGTGCTCAGTCCATTCATGTCCATTGGACAAGACTTAACTAACTCAGTGACTTTCCTCTTGGTTCTTGTAGCCAACTATACTAACCAAGACTTTTCATGTTTGCTTCTCGACAATTGCAAACTTTCCACCACTCTAGGATCTATATAACTATGGCTAGCCCATGAATCAATTATTGTTGATCATACCTTCCACTCCAATCATGTGCAATTGATATTCTTCTTGCTTGTTTTCCAGGGCTGCGTAGATCCTTGGCATTCTACTCCCCATGTCCTCCATTGTTTCATCCTGTTGTACATTGTGGACAACTCTCATCTTGTCATATATGTGGGGGAAATCTCTGTACCTATGGCTTCCTTTACAACCCCAACATTCTATAGGTGGATGTCTTGGAATTTGCCCACCCACTTCAGCGTTCCTGGGCTCTCTAAAATATGGTTGTCCTTGAGGACTGCTTCTGAAAAAGGGTGGCTTAGTTCCCTTCTTCCTCTGATCCATATTGAATTTCTTCTTGTCTTCCCAAGCCTTCCGGAAAGTAGGCTTCTCATATTGTTGTTCATACAAGAATTTCGCTCTTCTTATCATTTCTTCCATAGTCTTAGGGTCATCATGTTGGATCTTATCCCCAATGGAAGGTGGCAATCCACTTAGATACCTCTAAATCTTGACAGTCTCATCTTTGATGAACGGGACATACTTCATCAATTCCAAAAATCTTTGTTCGTATTCATCAATGGTCATGTTGCCTAGCTTGAGTTCAAAGAACTCTTTCATCTTTCTGTTGTAGTATCTTTTATTCAAGTATTTCTTCTCGAAATATCTCTTGAATTCTTTCCAAGTGATATCTTTCTCTTTAATGTGTTTTACCTGCACAAGTTGAACCCACCACATAAATGTCTTTCCCTTCATTTGATACATTGCAATTCTTCCTTCTGCATGAGATGAATAATTCTACAGTTGGAAATATTTCCTCATGCCAAGCAACCATGTTTCGGCATCTTCCTCCTTATGTTCTCCATCAAATGAAGGAGGTTCGATCTTGTTAATTTCACCCTTCAGTTCATCCACTATAGATCTCTCGTGCTTTATGGTAGGAGATGGGATTGAAATACTGTGTGCCCTCCTTTTGGAGCGACCTTGGGAGTGATGATGGTGTCAACCAACAATCCTTGATCTTCTTCCCTCAGAAGTCTGGTGACTCCATGTTTTGCTCTAGTTACTCTCCTTGTCCAACTTCTTTTCTATTCTCTCCAGACTCTTCATCAAATTTAAGTTGAATTCACCCTGTTGTTCCTTAGCTTTCATAAGCTTCTTGTTATCTGCTCAATGAACATGGGCATCTTTCTGCAATCCTTCAATGATTTTCATCATATGCCCTTCCTTATCTATCTCTTCTCCATGTCCATTGGAGTTTGATCCTTCAACTCCCAGATGGACATCCATCCCTTTTATTTCATTCTTTGAACTGGAAGCAATTCGTGCCTCTTCCATTTCTTTTCTCTCAGTGGCAACTCTAATCGGTTCTGGCACTTGCTAAACTTCTTCAAACACACGTGTAGACAACCGAAATTTGTCGGGCCATCATTCCTTAACAAATTCCACGGCATTCATAAACAAATTTGATTACAGAAAATGTTCATATTTCACGAATTTTATGAGCTCTGCTCGACTCTATAACAATTTCAGGCCTTAGCCATTTTCTCTTAGCCCCAACCCCTGCGACCATGGGCTACGACCAGGCGTTAGATCGATAGCTGCTTAACCAGGACTTTGGGTTCCAAAGTCTTCATAATACCTCACAACAGACTCTCAGAGTTCTGAATTAACGAACTTGCGAAGTAGAGAGGATCAATTGTCCACGTCTACCCAGCATCCTATGGCGGACACATACTATGGAACCTCGGGCGTCTGAGTTTCGGGACTTTGGGTCTTCGAAACTTCGGGACATTGGAAGTTCTCACACTTGCTTCCTTTCTATCATTCGAATTTCAAAATCCTGAACCCTGGGTCCACATGGTACAGATGTCACCAACTCAGGTGGTGTACGTCGCATGTCTAGGAAGTTTCACGTCACCTTTGTCGACGTCATTCGGCCCCACCACACCTACTCTCACTTCAGAACTTTGGACTTCGGAATTTCTCCGCTTAACATACTTTAATTCTCCCAAAATCTGAAATCACGATCTGCTCCTTTGCTTGATCCAACAGTGAAGCTCTTTTCCTGCGATCTACGGTGTAGATCTCCTTCAGGACTTTGGAGCTTCGGGTTTCGGCCTTTCTCATATCTTTGCATCCAGCTTCACCGTTGTCACGAAGTCCGAAGTGCTTCTAGGTTAAACCCTTCTACAATTTCTCCAGATCCCACAATCGTAAAGGTCTTCTTCTCCTTCCGAACACCTCAAGTGTTGAGCTTTCTCTCTCTATGGTAAAATACCACGTTGGTTGCGGCTTTATTATATTGCTACTCCTCCTGAGCATTGAAACCGTGGCTCCGATACCATATTATAACATCCCCGGCCATCAACCCTTACTGTCAGGAATCACTACTACGCGGAACATTCACATACATATATTTATAAAGAATATGTATTAAATCAAATTAACATATTTAGCATGGATTTATTGTTGTCATACAAACTTAAACAGAATTAACAGCAATTCAAACTTGCAATGGAATACATGATAACATTCAAGACACAGAAATGCATCACATATAAATTAAGTACATAATTAATACTTATCTTTTAAACTGGTGTAACACCACCAACTGCATGCAGACCTTCCATGAACCTCCCAGCCTTAAACCACGTTGCTCATCACTCTCAACAGTAGGTCACACCTGAGCTGGGACTAAGCTCCATCGGGCTAAGGAATCCTAGGCTAGGCAAGGTCAACGGAAGACACACAGTTTATGAGGAAGGATTCTTTCCTAGGAGCCACTTATGCCCACTACTCACAACTCTCATTCCCCACATGCATGTCCCGCCCCATGAGTATACACCTTCACTGTCACCAGGACAGTCCTTCAGCTGCTAAACCTCCTTTGCCTTGGGCTTCAACAACAAGTCGGACCAGAATTCTCTGAGCTTTGTGGAAGCTATAGGACCCCTTCCAGGAGTTCTCACTTCCTCCGCTCACTCTCTCACCTAGAGAGAGTCGCCCATAGGCCTGACAACCTGCTTCTTCAACCACAACCACCTCTATCACCTGGAGAGAGTGTTGCACACAGGCCTGACAACTTGCTTTTTCAGCTCCGTTCCAGCACAAGGAGAACAATAGTAAGACTCAGCAAGGAATGAATGAAGGTATCCAATCACACTCAGCCAAGGGATTGCATGGCCATAACAACCCACAGTTATAACACACGCGACATAGAAAATTACGGTATGCTTAGGTTTCACAGATGATGGTAACCCAGACAGTTAAGCATGAACTCGGATTTGCAGTGTGGATAAACCTGGGTTCACAGGACACACAGGTCAGCCTTTCCCTCTCGACTGGTTTCTCAGATGTGCGTGGTTATGCAGAGGTCCAACACAGAGGTAAAACGGTACAGACTAAGGAAGTGTCAGCTTCTCAGGGAAAACATCACGGGTTGGCCTCACGGTTTCGAGTTTTAGAGTTGCGTGAGGTATGCATACAGAGATCAAACACAAAGACTACATAGTTCAGACAACATACGCCGGAATGGAGGATGAACCCCCATCACGGCTCAATTCTTGGGTTAAATTGCATGTGCCTCGACCGACACATGTTGCCCATGAAGCTGCATGCACTCCATCAAGTACGCGTTCCCTTTTGTACATGTTGGAGCTGCATGTGTTGCCTCTTCGGGGACTTAGGATAAAAACATGTATTTCACACCACTTTGGAATAATAATAAATTATTATTCCCAAGGACTTAAGCCCCTAAGCTTAGCCCCTCTTTCCAACCTTTCAGCCCCCTTTCCCTTACCCACCTTGTGGAAGCTTAGTCCCCCATCACTCTTTCTTCGTGGTTGGTCGGCACGCAACAATGTTTGTATTTTATTAATGATCTGCATAATTACATATACAAAAATCAAGCTCCTGACCTTTAATACCTAGGCTCTCCGGCCTATTAACACATAATCTTACCAGCTTATAAATACTTGGCTCACTGGCCTATAAAACATAATTACAATTCATAATTACAACAGGGGCTCATCCTTGGGGATATTACATGAGGCCTATGTTCATGTTCCAAAGAAAAACGGGAGTAAGTTAGATAAGAAGGATGAAAAGTGTATATGTATTGGTTATAAATATGGTCTCAAAGGTTATAAGCTTTGGAAACTAGAAACTAAGAAGGTTGTGTATAGCCGAGATGTGGTATTTAGAGAAATAAATAATTTTGTTAAACAAGAAGTCCTACCAAGTAAGGAAGAACCAAAGAAAATGGAATTTGATTTAAAGGATGATGAATCAGACTCTACATAAGAACATGAATCAAAAGAAGAAGATCCTCATACTCCATTATTGAGGAGGTCGGAAGTCACTCCTGGATTGCAGCAGGAGCAGAGCCCAACACCCATCAGTTTAATGTCACGATTTGTTATAAAGGGGTGATCAAATGGAAGGAAACTCAGAACAATATCGTCTCAACTCTGAAACTAGGCCAGGCATGCATGGGCAAATGAGTTCTTAGATAAACTTCAAACAGTGAGTTGTAATAAAAGGTGAGTAGGGGGAAGATTTGTATGAGAAGAGTGCGAAGGTATTTCATAAACATCAGGTTTCTAACAGACTGGAGAAGAAAGCATCCAAATGCAAGATCATTTTACATTCAAACACGGAAGACCGGATAATACAATAATGTAACAACAAATCCTTTATCATAACATAACTGCAACAATCCATGCGAATCATTCGATCATGAACTCTCTGGTATGAGACGAAAACATAGACGGAGTAAGAAAACTGTTTGTCATAAAACAAGAAATCTCAGATACAGATGCATAACCAGGAAAACAGAATAGTCGTTAAAACTTTACAGTCGGGAGCTTTGCTCTACCATCGATCCTTTACAAAATGGCAAAAATGCCTACATATAGCCAAAACAAAACAACAGCAGCGGAAACGAGAAGCTGCATTAAAAAACTTTGCGTCTGCATGTCTTCTGACAATCTGCGCATGCAGACTCTGGATGATCGCGCACTTATGACAGACGCAATGGGACTCCTGACTGTCCTGCAGTGGTTTGACAGACGCAATCTCCGTCAGGAAGGACTATCAGTCTGCTTGTACGCTTGTACCTTTCCTGGCCTTCTATTTATGGAAGAAGACAACGTTCAACCACCTTCAAGGAAATAATAATTACTTCCTTGGGATTGGGAACAGCCTCGGTCAACTCTACCCTCTGGGACATGGAAGACCCCTCGTGCTACCACCTGGAACAATTGGACAGTCTGATGGATAAGGCGTGGAGGAACTAGCACGCTTGACGTGGAAGGGGAAAGGGAGGTGATGGCATCAACATTGTGAGGGTGAGATGAGAGGTGATGAGGTGGTAGAAGATAAGAGGGTCTAAGGATGGGTGCGGTAGTGAAAGGATGTCATGGAAGGGAGCAGGACACATGGCAGGGGACGAGGAGGCTCAGAAGGTGAGTGGATGATGAGATGGGGGGAGGGACCACATGGACCAGAAGAGGGAAGGTGGACAAATTTCAAAGGATGAGGAAGGGCTAAATGGAGTGAGCCTCGTCGCACGGCCAAGAGGAGAACAGATGGCAAGGGGAAGGATGGTACAAAAGATGACATGGCAGGAAAGGGGCCCATGTTGGTTAAATGCAGAAAGGCAGAAGGATCCGGAATACAATGTGTGTCGTTGATCCGGGCACTCTAATCTGACCATCGGAGATGTGCCCCGTTAGGACCCCTTAAAGGTAGAAAGGCGGGGGGACTCCAGAATCCAATGTGCATTGTTGATCCAGGCGCTCTAATCCCTGTCGTTGAATCGATTTCTATTCTTGGGCATATTTGCATCAGAACTTAGGACAAGTGGGTTTTCCACCCACTTTCTTTGCTACCCCCTTTAATTCCAATCGCAGTTTCATCGATGGATGGGCCGAGTGAGAAGGACCTCGGTGCTTCTTGTGAAAAATCAGAATGGCCCCACTCGTGGCTCAACTACTGTGTCCTCCATTACGGGCTCCCTTGACCCATTGACAGTGCTAGGACCATAAACGCTTCAAAACATCGGTGTTTCGGGTTTTGGGGTTTCGATATGTGAGATGGCGAGGGACTTTTACCGCCAATTCACCAGTCTTAGATATGCCAGAAGCGTGACTAGATCTTCGCGCCCGCAGCGTCCAGCTGGATCAGACTGACCAGTTAGTCTTGAAATATAGGTGCTCTTTGAAACTATATGTCGGTTGCTGGTAGCTAATATCCGTTAGTAGTTGATTTGTTCTTATGGACGAATACGGGCCGTTGACAACATAATTTCACATGCTCACTTGATATTTAGCCTGAAATGGGGCTTTAAATGCTACGCTTGGGCGTTCTTCAAGCAACCTACAGACCTGGATGCTCTCAAGCCCAGGACAAGAATTATCACTAACATTAGGCTCCATGGGATAGATTCGTCCCTGTGATGCTCGAAGAACTCATTCTGTGACCCGATTGCCTTGCTATTGGGCTATGGGTCATGCTCAAAACATCCCGCTGATGAAAATATAGGTTGAAAAATAAAAGTAACAAAATAAAGTTACATGCTCGAAGGAGCTTATTTATACTCTGATCCTAATGCTGATAAAATATTTTACATGGGCTAGGTGAAGAAAACTTCCACCATAGCCATTCCGCATAACTTCACGGATGAAGCTCCTTCCTCCACATCGATGATCACCCGGTGGATAGTGTAGCTGGCATGACGAGCGGCTACATTCTTCATCTTTCCTCTGAAGGCTGAAGTTGAGATAAATCTTGGCGGCTCCAAGGCATGAAGGATATGCCACTCCATGTATTCACCGACGGGGTCATAGAATGAGTGGCGAATTTCATAAAATTGGTGACAGGCAGCCTCCTGTGCTACAGAGTTTCTCACATGCGGCCGAATATATCGGATAAGCATAGGTGGGTGGATAAATGAAGTAAGCTCGCTGATCTCAGGAGGTGGCTGCTTCTTGACTAGCTCACGGGAATGAAATATGTGCCCAGCTGATCTTCTAGTTCTTTCTCATCTTCTCCGTGCACTCCCCATCTTGTAAAAAGGGAACGACCTTACGATCTTCCCTTTCAATCCCAAATGTAAATACATCATAGAATATAGAGAGAGAGAGAGAGAGAGGGGAAGAACGGCAATCCTCTTCCACATTGGCTTCTTCGTTTAATTCTGAGACGGCGGTCGCCGAGGCGAGATGCTATAGCGTCCAAGAAATCTTCAATAATCTTTTCAAAAGAGCTACTTAGATCACCTGCCTCGAAGACTGGAAAATCCCCTTTTCTTTGCCTTGATTCCAATTTTGCAGATTTGGGAGTGGGGAATATCGCTTGCACCACTAGTTCACTCGGAGCGCCATCCTCTTCCCTGGGAAATTCATCACTCTCATAAACCCCCTCGGCTGCCAAAACCGATAGGAGGAGAAAGGATGGAGCTACGATTGGTCTCGGGATCATCCCCTCGCAGCCTACGTCACGAAAGCGACTTCGTAATACGGCGGTATAGAGTTGTGGTGTCCCTCACTACAGTTATGAAAACTAACACAGAGGGATAAACTCTTGGTAATAGGCGACGAAAGCTACATGAAACTCCGAGAGTGAAGAAATGCTAGCGAGGGGTTAAAGAATGATACCATTTATGTGCATCCCGCTTGCTAGCGAGAACATGAACATTTTCAATAATACATCCTCATGATGTATCTCCCAGCATGAGTTCATAAAACTCAAGGAGATGCTGAGCAAGGTTGTCATCTTCACGCTTTCAAATATGGGCAAGTAATCGCCCCATTCATTGGGAGAGGGGACAGCATTAGGAAAGCCGGAATGGCGAGAAAAATTAAAGAACAAACACGGGGTAGGATTTTCTCCATATCGAACGGTGGAGTTGCCAATTGATCCTTGAACCATGGAGTCGCCCGGTGAAAGATGTGCAGCTACGAATGTGTCTGGTCCTTGTTCAACATCAAAGGCCCGGAATCTTAGCGTTGTCGTTACCCCAGGAAGCTTCTCATCTTGAGAAGCGGTAGCGAAACCTTCTCGAAGCTCCTTAGGGTCAACTTCGGGTATTGCTAACGGTAGTCCGCAGCTAAAGCGATGATGTTGAAACAATGGAGTCACCAGTGGAGTCACGAGGTGCACAATAAATATTTAAGGGCGCTCGATATGCGTGCACCGCCGAGTCGGAAATCAATCATTCTTCAGGAAAATCTTCAACCGTCCAGGCGGCGCCGAAATGTTAGCGTTGAAGTCCTCACGGATTCTGCGGCGGGCGAGCAGAACACCATGGGTTTAATGTCGCGATTTGTTATAAAAGGGGTGATAAAATGGAAGAGAACTCAGAACAATATCATCTCAGCTCTAAAACTAGGCGGGCATGCATGAATGAGTGAGGTATTGATAAAATTCAAACATTGAGTTGTAATAAAAGGTGAGCAAGGGGAAGATTTGTATGAGAAGAGTGAGAAGGTCTATCACAAACATCAGGTTTCTAGCAGACTTTAGGAGAAAGAAAGCATTCAAATGCAAGATCCTTTTACATTCAAACACGGAAGACCGGAGAATGCAATAATGTAACAACAAATCCTTTATCATAACATAAGCGCAACAATCCATGTGAATCATTCGATCACGAACTCCCCGGTATGAGACGAAAACATAGACAAAATAGGAAAATTGTTTGTCATAAAATAAGAAATCTCGGTCTGGATGCATAGCGAGGAAACCGAGAATAGTCGTTAAAACTTCTGGTCGGGCTTTACAACCACCGATCCTTTACAAAATGGCAAAATGCCTACGCCAGCCAAGACAAAACAACGGCGGTGGAAGCGAAGTTGCATTAAAACTTCGCGTCGCGTAATGTACGACGGTCTGGCATGGAACTGCAGACAAACCGCTTATAGCCGGACGCAATGGGACTCATGATTGTCTTGCAGTGGTTTGACAGACGCGATCTCCGTCAGGAAGGACTATCGGTCTGCTTGTACGCTTTGTCCTTTCACGGCCTTGTTGTTATGGAAGAAAGGCGACATTCAACCACGCTAAAGGCAATAATAATTGGCACCAGCAGGATTAGAATGGCTGGAATTAACTTTCCCTGGGGCGATGGAAGACCCTCAGCGGCGCCACACGGAACAGTTTGATAGTCGATGGATAAGGCATGGAGAGCTGGAGTCTTGTGGAAGGGAAAGGGGTATATGCTTGTGAGATTGAGATGAGAGGTGATGAAGGTGGTAGAAGATAAGAGGGTCCAAGGATGGGTGCGGTAGCGAAAGTACATCATGGAAGGGCGGTGACACATGGCAGGGGACGAGGAAGCTCGGAGACACATGGCAGGGGACGAGGAGGCTCGGAAGGTGAGTGGATGATGAGATGGGGGGAGGGACCACATGGACCAGAAGAGGGAAGGTGGACAGATGTCGGAGGATGAGGAAGGGCTAAAGGGAGTGAGCCTCATCGCACGGCCAGGAGGAGAACAAATGGCAAGGGGAAGGATGGTAGAAAAGATGACACGACAGGAAAGGGGCCCACGTTGGTTAAACGTAGAAAGACAGAAGGCTCTGGAATACAATGTGCGTCGTTGATCCAGGCGCTCTAATCACAGCCGTCGGAGAGATGCACCCCCGATTCCGGACCCCCCCCCTCCGCTTAAAGGTAGAAAGGTGAGGGGACTCTGGAATCCAATGTGCGTTGTTGATCCGGTCGCTCTAATACCTGTCGTTCAGATCTGATTTCTATTTAAACACAGACGCATTTTCATCCTGAACTTAGGAGAAGTGGGTTTTTAACCCATTCCTTTTCATTTTACCCCCCTTTAAGTCCAATGCACCCGAGTTTCATCGATGGATGGATGGCTGAGAGGACCTCGGTGCTTCCAACGTGAAAATCCCGAATGGCCCCACTCGTGGCTCAGCTGTTGCGCCGCGTGTCCTCCATTACCAGGCTCGCTTGACGTGACCAGGTGCTACGACCATAGGCTTAGATTCAAAGGCGCTTATCAGTGTTTTAGGGTTTGGGGTTTCGAGATGTGAGATGACGAGGGACTTTTACCCTTTGAATTCTCGAATGTCGATATGCCGACGTGACTAGATCTTGCGCCAATCGTCACTGGATCGAACGACCCAGATTTAGTCTTGAAATATAGGTGCTTTCTTTGAAACTATATATCGGTTAACTTGGTAGCCCCGATATCCCGATGACCGCTGATCTGTTCTTATGGACGAATCTGGGCCGTTGACAACGTAATTTCACCCGCTCATTTGATTGGAAGCCGTAAAACGAGATTTTTCCATGCTGCGCTCGGGTGCTTCTCGTGTAACTTGCAGACCCGAATGCTCTCGAGCCCAAGACAAGAATTATCGCTAACAGTAGGTATATATCAAAACCAGGGAAGGAGCATTGGACAACAGTAAAAATGGTTTTTAGGTATTTGTGGCACTACTAGCTATGGATTGTGCTACCAAGGAAGACCGAGATTGGACAAAGTGTTGGACATACATGGATTTGTGGATGCATATTGGGCTGGAGATCTAGATCATAGGAGATCTACAAGCGGGTATGTGTTTAACCTGTTTGGAGGAGACATCAGTCAGATGAGCTCTAGAAGATTTTAGATAGTTTCCAACCTAAATTTTCCAAATTGGGACCTGCCACTAAAATGACCCTGGAAGTTGATCCCTCCAATTTTTTTCCACTCTGAAAGAATCAAGATAGATGAAAAATAGTATGATGATTCAATCTGTATTAGTTGTACTACCCCAAATTGATCCACGAGTTGTAAATATGTACAGTCCAGTGAGCCAATATGATTCTGGGCTAGATTGTTTGTAATGATCAAAGCCCAAAGATCCTAGAGATGTAACTGTGAATAAACTCTCATTAATAAAATACATCACAACTACAAACCAGAGAAACAAAGAGTATGGGGGGTTAGGAATCCCTGAGAGAGAAAGGTATGGGGGATAAGGGGCTTAGGAAGGGGGATAATACAAGAATATAATAAAATATTCATTATCCTAAGTCTTGATTTCATGCCATATCCTAAAGTTCCTAAGTGGGGACAAGTTCTCAAGTAGTGGGAGAGTGGTTCCCTGAGTGCCACTTGTCAAAAAGGAGCCATGCATATTTAAGTGAGGGGATCAATGGAATTTTTTTTCATAATTTTCCATTCTTTCCATTTCTTATGGAGTTCATGCTTGGGATGTGAGCGAGTGAGAGCCACTAAGAGCTTGTGACATTGTGAATATTGGGAATTTTATGTGAATTATGTTGGCAATTCTCTTGGGGTTTCCTTGGGAAAGGTTGGAGCCATGGAGGGCGAACTGTATGGGTAGGTTACCCATGGTGTGGGGCTTGGAGGGTGCCTGGAGACTCCATTAGTGCAATTGGAGTTCCTAGAGCCACATCTCAGAGACTTCCTATTCAGCCTGTGTTGGAGCCCTGGAAGGGAAGTGGGATAACTTAAGGGACTATGGTGCAAAGAAGGGGGTCCACTTCTTTGCGTTGTGCAGGATAAGAGGAATGAGATTTTGTTGGTTATAATTGCTATATGATTTTGATACCTTGGCCTACTTATACTTTGTACTAATTGTTAGACCCTAGTTGGCTTTAGGAAGCATTTTCCCTGGTGTAGTCATAGCCCCATCTTGAGGGTGATCTACTGCTAAGAGAGTTGGAGCAACAAATTATATAGATGGGTGGAACGTTTGAGGTATGTAGCCAATCGGTGTACATTATAAATATAATTATTATGGCTATGGTTTTGTATTCTTCCATTCTTGTGTATATGCTTTATTTTATGTGTTGTTATTGATTTATGTGTTTATGCATCTATGTCTACGCATAATTACTTTTTATATGTGTAATTCTGAGTTCATGGCATGTTATTAGGCAAATACATTTCATAACATAGCATAAGTTATGATATCAGAGCTAGACTAGGGATCTGGTTCTATTACAGATTGGTATTAGAGCCCTGCTTGGCCATAATTACTCATGGTATAAGAGAATTAATGAGCCGGGTTTAAATAAATTAGAAGGTATAGTATGTAAAGAGTCATAATTGTAGTAATGTGGCCCATAGGTGGGGTATGGGATGCATTACAAGGGTTAAAGAATATATTTATTTTTTCTAAGACATTAATTGAAAAGAATGTAAGGCGATTAATTCAAGTTTTTGACCTATGGGCTCAAGTCATCAAGGACAAGTACATAGCTGCAAATACAATGGAGGAATGGGTAACATGTTAGGAGAATCCAAAATGCATTGATTATATGGAAATAAACCATTATAGTATTTGCACTAGTTGGGAATTGGCTAGTGTGTTGTGTAGGAAAGGGAGACAAACTCCAATTTGGGTTAGATCCATGGATCAGAAGCAATTATTTTCATAGATTTCCTCCATAATTGATTTGTGACCTAAGAGATGGGGGTTTTTATAAATTGAGGTAGATTACTATATGGGATAGGGAAACCACTTTGCAACAACATTGGCTATGTTGGAGGGAGATAGGCCTAACGGAGGAGGATGTAGTTACTTGGTAGAGGTACACGGAAAATTTAAAAGCATATTATGTTAGACTAAGAGATGATGAGGATCATATGATTTGGTCATTAAATCCAACTAGAGACTATGTGCCAAGTCTTATAACCCTAAATTTTTCTACACCTGCATACCTGGCATTTGGCCCTCTTACTTGCATTTTTTGCCAAGCCATCACTGAGTTGCTCTTCTAAAAAACCCATTTTTTGAAGATGTACATGCCCTGCACTAATACTACCCACGTACATACGCTTGTTGCACCACTACAGCCCTCATAAGTAGGCATGTTGCACCACTACAGCCCGCATATACTTGCAAAAGTTGAAAAAAATAAAAAGTTGCAAGGAATTCGTTGAGATTACGGGCTATTGGGCAGTTTCCCAACTAATCCACCACCTATAACCCATCACCTAACCGAATAACCATCATTTTGTCATACAAAAGGAGGTGTTGGGGTCTCATTCCACATCTAGACATAAAAACAATGAAACTATGAAATTTTCACATCCCCTCATTGCCCCAAGTAATTGCAACCCTTTTGTGAGAATTTCGTCAGAATTCCCCAATTTGCCTTCCTTCCTCCATCAGAAACCCATTTTACTTCCCAAGAAGAAGGTTGATAGGAGAAGCCATACGGAGGTGCACTTGAATCTTGGTGAAGAGGAGCCCGGACCAAGTTCGTGGAGCAGTAGTCGGCTTTGGTTGTAAGTGATCATTGTATTATCAATAAAAGAAGTGTTTTTCTTCTCCCAAATCATGGCGTGTTGAATGTTTCTAATGATTTATGTTTTAATATTCTAACATCTAGCCCTAATTTATGTATGAATTGCATGCTTGTAGATTTATGTTTATCTATCTTTGAATGCAGACCAGCCTTGGGAGGAGGCGTGCAGTCAACGAAGCTTTCAAGCGCAAGAGGATCATCACCGGACGCGGAGTAGAGGTACAACTACCTGATCCTTCTCATTTTTCTTTTCTTGTATGAGTTTGGGGTATGTTTGGGGTAGTTAGAGAAGTAGGAGACTTTTAAACAGTTATTGATCTACCTACATTGTAAACCCTAATGTATCCATAGGGGGGTTTTTGTCACTAGCAGAATTGGCGACCGTACTGGGGAAGCCTCTCGGGTTTTAGGGGATTTTCTGGGTGTTTGATTGGTTTTTGTACCTTTCAATTTTTTGTTGAGTTTGCTGAGTCTTTTAAGGGATTCTGGTCACCTGTTAGTGTCATACTAGTTCTCCCTTCCCTGTCAGTCAGCCTATTTTATTTCCTTTTTTTATAAATTACAGAGGTGTATGCGCCCTAAAATGGGTCAACCCGTGCACATATGTGCCCTGTCTAGTAAACAACCTGCATACATACGCAGGCTACTGAAATAACAGTAGCGTACCTGGTTCAAGAAACTGTTTTTGAAAAAGAGGCAGTCAACCTATTTCCTGATTGAGTTTTAAACTTCTCAGGGTTTCTTGATATAGTTCAGAGTCTCTATTTTTACAGCCATAGTTCGGGTTAGATTCAATTTACTTGTCTTCTTGATTTTCTTGTGGTTCCTAGCATTTTTAGCTTTTTTTTTTACCTTGGATTTTAAGAAAAAAATATGGGGGTGCATGAATCATGTATCCATTAGTTTCTTTTAGCATCTTTTGTTAGTTCTTCTTTGATTGGAAGAAAATTTATAAAAAAAAAAACACTTAGTTTTTTAGGTCTCTTTCTTTCTTTGCATTTGCTTTGCATTGTTATTTGAAAAAGAAAAAGAAATTAGCATAGTGTTGTGTTTTCTTCTCATCTTGAAAGCGTTTCAAAAGAAAAATAAGAAACATAATCCTTCTTTTCTAGTGTTCTTATAAGTTTCATTTTTCACAAGAGTCTTAACAACATCAGTTGAACTACCACACCCTTTTTGAGTAAATCAAGTCATTAAAAAGAATGCTAAATATAAAATTAATTAGACTTTTTATGTTTGTAGGGTCAACCAACTAGTTTAGGGTTAGGGCCTTGAATTAGGTTGGAGAGGAAACTCTTCGAGGTCGTTAAGCAAACATTGGAGTCAGATCTAGGGAGTGTTAAAGTCCAGTGATGTAAAAGTTATCTGGGACCCCCTCTAACACAGGGGCTAAACATGAGGTCATGTGAGGAAAGGTAGCAGAGATAACCCCTCTAAAGCCAAACTAAACGTAGTGGGGAACGCATATTGAGGATCTATCGTGGGAATACTATCACTTGCATTTTCCTACGGAGCTTCATGAACCTCAAATTCGTTCGAGATCCTATATTGTCTTTCGGACTACTTGCTTTCGATACCCTCGGTAGGTTTCAGACTTGTGACCCTACGCATTGTGATCCACTTGACTGTCGACTGTACCCGCCTGGTGAATGTTTGCGAGCTGGCAACTTAGTTGCCTATATTCTAGGGACTTACACAGGTGACTGGGAGGGTATACCACGGTACCTAGGGCAGACGTCGGGTCACACTTTGCAGAGTATACCCGAAGGGTGCTTCCTTGTTTGAGTGGCACTTGCATCGCTAAGTTTCTCTAGTGTTGACTGGTGTAACTGTTCTTCCTACTAGATAGTCGTCTGCTTGATTTACCTTTAGGAATTTTTAGTGTGTGTTATGTGCTCCCTAGTTTTCCATAGTGAGTTACTCAGTCATTGCTTTGGGTCTATGACCTAAGGTGGTAGACTGCCCACTCTATTGGTCGTGAGGACTTTTCAGTCTTCTACTTATAAACGTGGAGCCGCCCCTTTATAGGCGTTGTTTTTATAACACTGGTTCGCCAAAGTCAGTGTGTGAGACTTTTACGGACTTGAAAGATCCCGCAAGGGAGAACCTGTGCATAAGATCTTCATTGCTAAATTTTCAGATGATACCAACCAAGGAACCCCTTCGCAAGGGGATTCTTGTGCTTTTTTTTTCTTCAGAAACGTTGGTGTCCCTTTGATGGCCACTTTGTACATTCCAGGGTTGAATGTGGGACTACCGGTTTGGTTGGGTACCATTCCAAATGTATCGAATGCTCTTGATGCTTCTTAGTTAAGTACTTTATGTCATGGGCATCATGTTGATGTTCCTTCATCAACAAAGTCTTCTCCTCCTCCTTCTACCTTCTCTAGTGAAAGTATAGATACTAGTAATCGAAAGTCTAAACGAAATAGAAAGAGGAAGAATAGGAAGAAGAAATCACCAACCTCTGTGAGTCATGTTAGTGATAGGTCATCAATCTCTGCAAGTCATGTTGAAGACTAGCACCCAGCCTCTGCAAGTCATGTTGAAGACCAGCACCCAGCCTCTGCAAGTCATGTTGGGGGCATGAACCTAGTCCCTACAAGTCATACTAGAGTTCAACAACCAACCTCTGCTAGTCATGTTGGAGAGTTGTCAACAACCGATGCGAGTCATGTTGAGGGAAAGCACTGAACCTCTGCAAGTCATGTTGGGGGGAAAAGTTCAGTCACTACTAGTCATACTGGTAATAGGTCTATACCCTCTGCGAGTCATGTTATCGACCCATCACCAACCTCTACAAGTCATGTTGGAGATGTGCAACCAACTATTGCTAGTCATGATGGGGGCATTGATTCTATTGAGAAACCTAGACAGATAGGACGTAAGCCTAAGTTTCCCTTGTAAGATTTTCAAGAGAGATAACCCTACTCATTTGTGACCTGGCATTCCAGAGGTACAAAGATTGTGGTCCCTATCTGCAAGCTCTTCTGATTCTGAGTCTTTTGGGTTTCCTCGTAGCCTATTTAGCCAGTGGTTGAGAAAGTGGTCACGTCGATGCAGTCTTCGGATGATCCCACTCTTCTCTTGGAGAGTGTCAAGTCTACCAATGTGGTCGTACCGATACAGTCTTCGGCTGATCCCACTCCCCTTTTGGGGGGTGATGTGCCTATAGACCATGTTGTCTCGCAGCCTATTCAGCCAGTGGTTGAGAAAGTGGTCACGCTGATGTAGTCTTCGGTTGATCCCACTCTTCTCTTGGAGAGTGTCGAGTCTACCAAAGTCGTCATGCTGATCCAATCTCTGGTTGATCCCACTCTTCTCTTGGGGAGTGATGTGTCTACCGACTATGTTTGTAGCATTTCCAGTTCAGTACTTTCATAATAAGAGGTCATTATTCTCACTTCGAGAAAACCCCCTCCAAGCCCTAGGATGGTTTCCTTTGATTGGAATGGCCTTGTTGAGCCTCATCTTCCTTCTTACGCACCCTTTCAAATAAGGGTTGAAGTTAATTCAACAAACATTTATAGATGTATTGTGGATGAAGGAGCGTCTGCAAGTATTTTACCCTCCTCGATTTGGAAAGTCTAGGGATCTCCCGAGCTTGTGTCTACTTCGCATGAGTTGTTGGATTTTGACATACGTCCTAGTGAATATTTGGGGGTTCTTCCTCAGTTTCCTATCTTGTTAGGTGGGAATACTGTCCTTGTTGATGTTATAATGGTGCATGGCCCGTTAGATTTCAATATGCTTCTCATGCATGATTATGTATATGCTATGAACGTTGTGGTGTCTACGCTCTTCCGGGTGATGCATTTCCCTCAAAATGGAAGCATTGTCACTACTGACCAACTAGCATATGATAATCACCATCTTAATTCGGCGTTATTTCACGCTACCCCTTTATATGTTCATAGTGTTTGTGTAGACTCTACCCCGCCACGTGTTAACTATGTATCGTCTTATCCTCGGTGTTCAATTGCTTCTGATAAGGAACCTATGCAATCATGTTTTCCTTCTTGAGTCTTGGTCTCAACAATTGATCCTTTGGTTTATCCAATGGGGTCATCGGAGCCCTTGCTTCCCCCTCTTGGTACAAGTGATATCATCGGGATTACAAGAGAAAAGTAGCCCCTAAACATGAAAAGATTGTCGAGCGATCTTGTTTCCCTTCATGCTCGCCAAACTCAAATTTGAAGGCACGTTTGTCCAGTGATAGTTTACCCCTTTTTCGGTCTCGATGGTCAATTGTACGAGCAAAGTTATACTCTAGGAACTTTGGTTCGCTAGAAGAGTATTCTCAAGTATAAGCTTAACTCTTTTTCAGGTTTGAGGGACTAAATTTACGAAAAAGGAACATTCTCCTTGGTTTTGGTTTATCACCTTTTTCGAGCCTTGGAGATTACTTACGAAAATGGAACCCCCACAGAGTCCATAGTTAAGCTCTTTTCAGACTCCCTAAAATTGAAAATATCGTTGAGTGACCTTGTTCCTTCACACTCGTCAAATTGGTCCAGAAGAACATCTATTGGCATGAGTTTACCCCTTTTTATGGCCTATGGATTATGGAGGGAAAAGGTACACCTTGGGAGATTTGTCTCGCCGGGAGAGTTCTCCTCGGTAAATTTTATACTTTTTTCGGCTAAGGAGCTTAAATCCAGAAAAAGGTTGTGAGTCCATAGTTAACCTCTTTTCAAACTCCTTAAAATTCATAATATTGTCAAGTGATCTTGTCTTTTTCACACTCGTTAAAATGGTTTTGAACAGACGTCTTTTCGGTGCTAGTTTACCCCCTTTTCGAACTGACTAGACTATTTTTGAAAAAGGTACCCCAATGGAGTCTTCTTTTATGTTTTTTCAGACTCTCTAAACATGAAAAAACTATCGAGCTTACCTTCTCTGGGCTCGTTTAAAATTACATTGAAGGGGGTTTCATTTTGTCTTGTTAATTGCATTTGCATCTCTACGTCTTTGGCCTAATGCTAGATCCATGTTGCTCTCAACTAAACCTTTGAAGCATGACTTATACGCAAGCCTTGTAGCACTTTGCCTCTGCAACCTGACACCTTGACCCATGGAGGAATTTTCTTGAGCATCATTTTCCTGCACGTGTCTCCTTTCTTTGAGCATTAGTGTGTTCCTTGCGCTTGGAACTAGTATGCTTGTGACACTCGTTCCTCCTTTGTAACGTAGCATTCTTTTGTTCTTTTTCAAGCTCTTTAAAAAAATAAAAAAAAAGACAAAAAAATTAAAAAAACCCAAAAAGAGGGGACGAGAAATATATATTCTTTTTTGGCAGCACAGTGAGTCGCCCTTGGACAACTCACATCCTTTCATTTGTTCCTCAAGCTTTAGGATCTAATATGACCTTAGGAAGTTGTTCTCGCTACATAGAGTTGTGTCCTCCTCCGTTTGGTTACTCTTCAAAACACATGCAGAGTTTGTGTTGCCTCTTGCATTGTGAACTTATGTCAATGTCATGATGCTTGAATCTTATCATCTTTCGTGATATTGTCCAAGGGAAGTTTCACCCCAACCTGAGTTGGCCTTTCTACAG
Organism: Picea sitchensis; assembly: GCA_010110895.2. Taxonomy (NCBI): domain Eukaryota; kingdom Viridiplantae; phylum Streptophyta; class Pinopsida; order Pinales; family Pinaceae; genus Picea; species Picea sitchensis. The sequence goes on from SNQJ01S0084443.1 coordinate 32,893, forward strand.
TTTGTCTCTTGACCTCATGCCCAGCCATCCCAAAATTCCAATCAAGTCTTTGTTCGAAACAATGAAGTTATATGCCTGATCATCGAGATCCTCTTGTCTTTTCCGACGAGTCGTCGAAGACCTTTGGGTAGTGAAGTCATACACTCACATTGTACACCTGCCTGATTTTTTAAGATCTTGAAGTTGTTGCTCGAGCTATGAAGACCTCATCTCCAGCCATCAAGCGTTGTTGGATTCTTGAAGATGGATACTATACTTGTATATCTTTGATTTTGAGATGTAGATATGTTGTGTATTGCTCGTGGCTACACTTTATATAGTTATATGACATGGATCCACAGTGTATTTGATTGGAATCCATGATTTATTTCATCCTGAGCATGGGAATGCCCGCCTCGGAGATACAATTGTTATTTTTGCAGATGGCACCTCTCGAACTCTGGTCCTAGGCTCACTTGTTTCATACATTGGTGAAGATTTTGTAATGTATTTCTGCCATCAGATGCTCTTCTAACCTCACACATTAGGGGCATCTATTGTAACCCTAAATTTCTCTACACATGCATACATGGCATTTGGCCCTCTTACTTGCATATTTTGCCAAGCCATCACTAAGTTTCTATTCTAAAAAACCCATTTTTTGAAGATGTACGCGCCCTACACCAATACTGCCCACGTACATACACTTGTTGCACCACTACATCCTGTGTGCGTGCGCACGCTGCACAACTACAACCCGCAAATACTTGCAAAAGTTTCAAAAAATAAAAAGTTGCAAGGAATTCGTTGAGATTATGGGCTATTAGGTAGTTTCCCAACTAATCCACCGCCTATAGCCCGTCACCCAACCGAATAACCATCCTTTTTTCATATGAAAGGAAGTGTCGGGGTCTCATTCCACATCTAGACATAAGAACAGTGAAACTCTGACCGTTTCACATCCCCTCCTTGCCCCAAGTAATTGCAACCCTTTTGTGAGAATTTCGTCAGAACTCCCCAATTTGCCTTCCTTCCTCCATCAGAAACCCATTTTACTTCCCAAGAAGAAGGTTGGGAGGAGAAGCCCTATGGAGGTGCACTTAGATCTTGGTGAAGAGGAGCCCGGACTAGGTTCGTGGAGCAATAGTCGGCTTTGGTTGTAAGTGATCATTGTATTATCAATAAAAGTACTTTTCCTGTCCCAAGTCATGGCATGTTGAATGTTTCTAATGATTTATGTTTTAATATTCTAACGTCTAACCCTAATTTATGTATGAATTGCATGCTTCTAGATTTATATTTGTCTGTCTTTTAATGCAAGCCAGCCTTGGGAGGAGACATGCAGTCAGCGAAGCTTTCAAGCACGAGAGGATCATCATCGGACGTAGAGTAGAGGTACAGTTACCTGATCCCTCTCATTTTTATTTTCTTATGTGAGTCTGGGGTATGTTTGGGGTAGTTAGAGAAGTAGGAGACTTTTAAATGGTTATTGATCTGCCTACATTGTAAACCCTGGTGTATCCATAGGGGGGTTTTTACTGCTAGCACCAAGCATCGGATACAAAGCCTTAGCTATTGAGGGAAGAGAGAATAATTAGGCCTAGTGGTGGAAACAAGTTTGGAAATTAAACCCCCCCGGATGGGGTGAAACCTAGCGAGCACATGTTACATGGAAAGCTAGCGACAAGTGAAATTAAATCCCCTCACTGCCAGCCTCCTCCTCTTTCCATTCACGATGTATAGCATTCACTCTAGCCAGAGCCTAGTGCACTAGGACAGTTTGGCAGGTTTAATGGTGATCCAAGCTTGGCCCTCTGGTACAGGTACAATGCAGCAAGGTGACATCACCTCGGAATTCATGGCACCCCAAACCGTCACTCCCCTCACCATCACGTAGGTAATTCCTCGTTGTGGCTCTTATCTCCATAATTTTTCCTATGTTTCTCATTATCCCCTTGCTCTTACACTCTGAGCACTCCGAGCCTCTATTATTTTCCTTTTGTCCACAACAAGCATTTCCTATGTTAATTCTTCTCCCTATGATCTCAGCTTTGCCATGCCTCGTGAGAGAGGAAAATCCAAGCGTGGGTCAGCCTATTACAGTCAAGTAGCAGGTATCGGTGCACTTGACTTCCCTCTCTCTTTCCCATTCCAGGAAGCAGCTCTGCTCTCTCTCTTCACTCTTGTCAAAACTGGTGCAAAGATGCCCAACCTGAGTTTCACTCGTCCAACCCAAAGTTAAACTATGGGGGATGCATACTGTAGGAGGAGATTCCTCCTAACTGGGAGGATAACACCATGGAGTAGACAACACCAATAGGCACTGGTACCCCTTTAAATTCTCTTGAGTCGGCCATGGGAGGTTGTATGGTAGAGGAGGAATTTCCTCCATTGATTCAGGATAACTACAAGAATTATGTAGACCCCAACGAGGAAGACTCAGGTATACAGTGGGGCGATTGTTGGAGCAAGGAGGAAACCCATCGAGATATACACACAAGTGCACAAGCTCACCCAACTTTGGGCTGCCATGGCTTACCCAACTTCTGTAGGATCACGAAGGACCATTTGGTGTTAATTTTCGAGATGAGAAAAGACTTGGTCAAGCAGCTGCACAACTAGCACATCCTCAACAACCGCCTGGACATTTTGTTCGACTCCCTGTCAAGCGAACCTGTGAAGATCCGCTTCCTAACATGTTGTCAGCCATTCGCCTTCACAGTTCACCATGATGGATGCCCAAGTTCACCTCACGTCTAGTTTCTTCAGTGCTAGATTTAGAACTTGGTGCACTAATAGGGAAACTAAAAAATTTAGATCTCTCCCTATAACTCTTGCTTGGGGAGTTTGATCAGCTAGAAACACAAAATTGTTTGAGGATAAGGATACATTACCACTAAAATGTGTTGTCCAAAGTTTAAATATGTTATCTTCCTTTGCTGAGTTTTAGGAAAATAAGACAATCAATTGAAGAAGTAATTAATAAAGATTTTCCATGGGAATTGTTTGATGTTGCTTCTCATGGAACCCCTCCCAAAGGTGGGGAGGTGAGGAAACTCCATCTTTCTATGTTCCACGATATATATTTCAAAGCGGGAGTTGGCCAAGAATCAAATAACTTCAATGAATTGATGGCACCCAAATTGGTATTGATGATGGTTCGAGAACATGGTGTAACTCACATATAAATATTTGGGGATTCACTCCTTGTAATTCAATGGATGAAACATGAGTTAGTTTTGAGAAATTTCATGCTCCAAGGTTGTTTCTTGATGTTTTATGTGTATAGTTAGCATCCACTCATATTTCCATTGCACGTGTCCTCGGGAACATAAATAAGACATCAGATGACTTATCCAAAGGAGGGTTAAAGCTAAATAAAGGACTCTAAAAAGTCTTTAAGAATCATCAAGGACAAAATTATAAATATATACATAAACCTTGGATATAAATTTGTACTCATACATACTAGTCTTTTGGGTCACTTTATGAGTTTATCATATGGGTGATGGATGAAAAAAATAGGGAAGGATAGCTTATACATTTTAGATGTAAAAAAATAGGATATAATTTCTGGAAAATTATGGGAAGAAATAGTCTTTTGGGTCACTTTATGAGTTTATCATATCATATGGGTTATGGATGAAACAAATAGGGAATGATAGCTTATACATTTTAGATGTAAAAAAAATGTAATTTGTGGAAAATTGTAGAAAGAAATAGTTTTTTGGGTCACTTTATGAGTTTATCATATGTGTGATGGATGAAACAAATAGGAAAGCATAGCGTGTACATTTTAGATGTTAAAAAAAGATGTTGAAGAAACATTTTTTTTGGAAAAGGTTAATGTCATTATGTACGAAGTTTTTACACTTTTTATATGTAAGAGGTTTATTATAGATCTTATTTTGTTCCAAGCTTTTTGAGGATTACAAGAATACTTTACAACATCTAACAATATAATTCTATTTATATCATAAATTTTTTTATCAAAAA
>SNQJ01S0084444.1:0-10546 GCA_010110895.2 Picea sitchensis
AAAAAAAAAAAAAAACAAGGGTAAGAAGTCACAAATAAGGACATTCCTTGGACATGCTACGATGGTGCCTCTCAAGGGAATCCCCCAAAAGGAGGTTTGGGACAAATCTTGTATCTCTCCTTAGATCACAATATAGCCTTCAAAGTTAGGATACGGCAAGAAACTAACAATTACTCTGAATTGATGGCTCTCAAATTAACCCTACAATTGGCTCAAGAATATGGTGTTACACAATTACAATTTTTGGGGGATTCACTACTAGTTATTCAATGGTTACAAAATGAAGCATCACTTAGAAATTTCACCTTACACCCATTTTTTTTATTATATACAACAACAAATGACAACCTTCTCACACATTACTTTGTCTCATATACATAGGGACAAGAACATAGTAGATGATGGCCTTTCAAAAGAAACATTGGGATTGGAGCATGGTACTTGGACCATTTCCATATTTCAAGATGGACATACAAATGGTTTCTCTCATGTACCTTGGCTATAAAAACAATTCTACAGGTAGTGGATAGATTTTAGACTTTGATCTTTGCAATGATGTATTCTTGTCTTTTAAAGCCATAAAAAATCATATTTCTTTGTTGAGACAACTCACGGGTTCATGATAGTGGACAATTTTTACATCCTTCTTCTGAAAGATGTAATTTATGTCATTTTAAGTCAAGGAACAATTTAACCTTTTTTATTTAACTCAATGGTATGTATAGCATGCATGTAGAGTTGTTTGTTTCATTAAGCTACATAACACTTTTTTGAATGCCTTGAAGCATATGACAATGTAATTTTGTTTTCTATAAATAAAATTACTAGCATTTTTCCTTGGAAAAAATTAATTAATTTAATGAATTTGATTTTTTTGGTTTTGTTTATATTTGATCATTTTTTGTTTTTAAATTTAATTGTTAATTATTTATTTGTTTTGTTTTTTATTTTAAATTTGTTTTATATGTTTTAATTTTATTTTAAATTTTTAAAAAGGTTTATTTTATATATTTATATATTTTTTTAACTTTTAAAAAATTTGGGTTCTATTTTTAAAGGATGGGAGGCATGGGGTAGGTTGTTGTTGTTGTTGTTATTATTATTATTATTATTTGTTTTAATTATTTTTGTTTTTAAAATTTAAATTTCAAATATTTTTATGTAAAATGTGTTGTTATTTTTTATTTCTTTCTTATTTCTTATTTTTTTGTGGACAAGTTCAAGCGTTCTATTTATTTATTTATTTTGGCGATCACCGAAATCTAGTTATGTAATTATTGGTGAAATTACAATTTTTCATTTTTTAAATTACATTTTTGAATGCATAAATGGATTCAACAACCTCAAAAACCTCTATTGCACCTTGACTGTGCAATCTTAACAACTTGTATGTGCAATTCCAACAATTGTTTTAAATCTTTGACCGAATTTTGAGCAAAACTGTTGGAAAGATATGCTTGAAAAATGTTCAAAAGTAGAATGTTTTGACTACTTCTTTGTCCCTTTCTTTATTTTTTTGTTTTAAATTGGTTTTCCCTCTAGTTTAGTTGTTCTCTCTCTCTCTAAATGGTTTTGTTTGTATTGGTACTAGGTTTTTAGGGCATGGTTTCAAAGATGTTGCAATTTTAACTCCATAAAAAGGGTGCTACTACTAGCACCTTTTTTTATTTAGGGGTTGATTTTTAGATTTTGATTTCAATGGTATTGGTTGTCCAAGACAAGGTTTCAACAAGTTATAGTTATAACCCTGAAAAATGGTATTATTAGTAGCACCATTTTTCGATTTAATGGTCTATTTTAAGGTTCTATTGCAACAATCCCAGTTGTTATGGCCATGGTTTAAAAAAAGTTGTAGTTCTAATCTTGAAAAAATGAGGTTTTATTATAGTACCACTTTTTGATCGAGGGGTTGATTTTAAATTTTGGTTCCGATGGTACTAGTTGTTAAAGCCATGGTTCCAAACAAGTTGTAATTTTAACCTCGAAAAAAGTGTTTTTGTTGGTAACACCACTGTTTGATTCAAGGGTTGATTTTAAGGTTTTTCATTTTGTTAGCAACATTATGGATCATGGTGGCAAAATGTTGTAATTTTAACCTTTAAAAAAATAGGTGCTACTAGTAGCACCACTTTTGGAAACAATAGTAAAAACAACCGCTAAATGCAACCTTTAAAAAACAATAACTCTGGAGGGCTCTCGTCAAGTAGGTAATTATGTTTAGAAGGAATTTTTAATTTTTTGACAAGGGCATGGTTCCTATTTTATAATCATTGTAGCCCATTGAGATTGAATCTAAATGTTTTAAGTTAAGAATTAATAGATTGGTGATTGCTTGTGATTTTTCTTGATATTATTGTTTATGTGTTTGCTTCATGTATATGTTGTGTGCTCAGAGAAAATGTTTCCCTTGTATGTGAGTCTACACTAGTTTGGTATTAGAGAAGGTTTGATTTATGCATTTACAAGAACAATTCTAGTGAAAAGTTTGTTGGGTACAATTAGTGAGGGAGGAAAAATAGTTCCAACATAAAGAAAATTATTGGGTAGAATTGTGAAGGGGGAGAATTTATATAAAAAAAATAATATGGCACATATAAGAGGAGGAGTAATGATAGTAAAAAGGGGCCAAGGAAAATGAAGGGGAGGTGATAATGAGATCATGCACTATTTAGAGGTATTGTTGTTAAAATCAATTCCATTGAAGCAATGTAGAAAATAGGAGTTGTAAAATATCTACGAGAAGTGAGTGGTGATGAATGAGAAAACGAATGTCCAAGGGAAGAATACGACGAAACACAAGCTCTAGAGAATAGAATATTAAGGTCCCTAACATATATGGAAGGCATACCTAGGATGGAGACCACTACTGTACTTAGGAAGCTTGAATATGGAAGAATGGATGGAGACCACTACTGTACTTAGGAAGATTGAATTTGGAAGAAATTATAAATGGGAGTGAGGAAAAGGTAAATTTATTTGAATTGAAGAAAATCAAAGACCCTGAGAGATTTAAGATTGCATGCACCAAGTTGAATGCTCATGCATCCTCGTGGTGGGATAATTCACAACTAGACATACACAAGAAGGGAAAATAAAATCTCAAGGAATGAAATGGGATGGTTACCAAGCTAGAAGGGAAATTCCCACTCATGGATTATTCCTTGAATATGTTCAAAAAATTTCAAAACTCGAGAAAAAAGGAGTTGATGATTATGAAATGCATATAAGATTTATACATACTATCAATTAGAACTAGACAAAATGATTAAGGTTAAGAGGTTATTGTTAGATATAAAATCAGTCTCAGATATTGTAATACATTGGTTCTAAAGCTTCCCTATCTTAGATTGAATAATGAACATGTTTTAATTACGTGATTTATTAGATGGGTGTCAATCTAGGTGTTTGAGTTATAGTGACCCCATGATGTAAAAATGAAAAATATATTGTAGATATTCCTAGTGAGTATCCCAAGGCAAAGGTCTAGATAAATAATGCTTATGAGTATGAGATATGGGTTAGCATTGCAACGTGGTTGTTATTGTCTAGGTACCACTGTGAGGACATTTCCATGGCGTGCCTAATTTCATGTAAAACATGCATCGAAATAAATATATAATTAATATAATATCCACAAAAATGTTTCTATAGGAGCAACAAGTAACAGTGATACCGCGGGAGGGGAAAAAGGCTAGGGTCTAATGAAAATAATTTGATACTATTATTTCCACGTGTCTCATTCCATGTTTTCACAACCTCTAACTTGAGTTTTTCTTTTGATATTTCCTCATAATTTTTGTGAAATCATGTACTCTCCATGTAAGGGGGAGTATATCGTGTGAATTTTATTTTGAAGTTTCTCTCTTCTCCGATTATTACCAACCCATACCATGAGACATTATCTCCATGGTTATGGAGTAATCTATATGAGGTCATGAATGTTGAGCCTCTAATATTGTAAGAGAATCCCTTGAGCATGAGGCCAATGAGAGAATGAAGTAAGTAGGGGAATTTCTAATGTTAAGAGAGGAAATACATTTGTCATGTGTTGGACACATTGACTACACTAAGAGGGGGGGTGAATTAGTGTAGGGATCTTTTTACTCCTTTTCAAAAAAATCTTAGATAACAATCACCATTTACTCATCATTCATTACTTTCATTTATAACAAGTTGTATGTAAAAATATCTCAACAACAAACATCATCAATAAGCCATCACCACAAAAAACACAAGATATATGTATAAGTTTATTTTATATTACGGATTACAATCCTTGGGGTTTTTTCAACAACAACTGAATAGAGCAACAACTCAACAAGAACACCAACTCTCAATGCAAGAATCAACCTGCAAATTTCAACACCAATTGAGAAAAGGAATCAATCCTCAAGTACAAGACTCAACTTGTAAATAGATACCAATCTGTCAACAGGTACACAACCTGTTTATATTACAACCCACATATGTGCGTGACTTACCTATACTGCAACACACGTATGCATGTGTCCTAGCCCATTGTCAGCCTACTCACATCTTCAAAAACTAGGGTTTCTGAAACTTCAACCTTCTATCACTTTAGACCCTTTATTCCTCTGTCACATCCACTTATGATTTGTCACTGCACTCTGCCTTTCACTGCCCAATATGTACCATAACCAATCACAAACATATCTTTTCCATCCAACAACCTATGCATGATCCTCAACTAGAAACCATCACAAATTATGGATATTCCTCAATCAGAATATATCTGAACTATTCAAACAACCAACTACCATATTTAGACATCAATACAACCATACAAATAATGGCTCAAACATTCACCATACCATGAGCAAGTATAAACATCGAGACAATATGTACCCATACCAGAACCTCTATGGCAGATCTAAACCTGTAGAATGCTGATATGGAACTTGCTTCAGACTTCAGGAACCTGACACCATCTCTTACTCAAGCTTCCATGACTCTCTCCATCTGTACGCGCTTTGATCTCCTTCAACCCGCGTGTGTACACACCCTGGCTCACTGCAGCCCGCGTATGTATATAATAAAATATATAGGTACAACAACTTCTTTCCCATAAACCAACTGAAATGGAGCATACCTATGTAGCTTCTTTGTGGTAGTCCTGTAAACCCACAATACTGTTGGAACTCTATCATCCTAGTCTTCCTTGTTTGTACAACATACTTTTGTTAGTCCTCTTTCCATAATTTGTTGAATGCCTCCATTGTACTGTTAGCTTGTATATGGTAGGGATTGCTCTTATGGTATTGTATAAGAAATTTTGTTGTCAATGTTGTAATTGTGCTGATGATAAAGTGACTACATTGATCACTGGTTAGGCTTCTAGGGCATCCAAACTAAGTGATGAAGTTTTCAAAGATGAATCTAGCAGTTGTATCTGTTGAAAAATATTGAACTTCCTCTACTTCATCCCATCTCGTGAGGTAATCTGTTGCGGTAATGATGTATCTGTCCTTTGAATGCTTAACTGGCGGGTTGATTGGTCCAATAAAGTCAACAACCCACTTCTCAAATGCCTAAAGTGATTTAAGTGGCTGAAGGGGCAATTCATCTCTACGTGAAGGTTTCCCTACTCTTTGACAAGTGTCACAAGATCTAGCATACTCTTTAGCGTCTTTAAATAATGTAGCCCACCATAATCCAACTTGAAGTACCTTCTGTGCAATAGCTTTACCTCCAACATGTCCTCTCGCAACTCCACTGCGGAATTCCCACAAGATATCTTGTCTTTCATGATTCAAGACACATCTTATGAGGATGTTGTCTAGTCCCAATTTGTAAAGTTGTCCCGCAATCAGTTGATAATCGGTTGTGCAAACCACCATGTGTCGTTTTTGGGTTGCAGAGTAAGTTTCTGGGTAGGTCCCTGTACTGAGGAAGAAAACAATGTCTTCAAGATACTCTAGGATGGACTCAATTCAGAATAGGTCTTCATCGGGGAGTTGATCATCCACTGCTCCACCACTTTCCCATGACTCCAATCTGGACAAGTGATCTGGACCTACATTGCATCTTCCTGGTTTGACAACTACTTCGAATGAAAACTCATGAAACAACAATAGCCACATGCAAATACTTCCTTCAAGTATTGGTTTATTGACTAAGTACTTCAACGCAAATTGGTCAGTAAAAAACTTGAAATGAGAGCCTAAAAAATAGTGTCTAAACTTTTGTAGTGCATAAATCATAACCAGACCTTCCCTGTTAGTGGTTATGTAGTTGCGTTCGTCTTGTGAAAGTTTTCTGCTAGAAAAATAGATAGGGTGGTCCATATTTCCTTCCCCTAGTTGCGCTAAGATGGCTCCCAGGGAAATGCCCAATGCATCCACATCTACATGGAATTCAATTTCCCAATTGGGAAATATCAAGATAGGTGCAGTACTTAGTTTTCTTTGAGAATGTTGGATGCTTTGTCACACTCTGGTGTCCACCGAAATAGTTCGGACTTCTTCAACAATTTTTCTAAAGGTGCAGTGATAGTTTCATACCTTCTGATAAACCTACGGTAATATCCTGTATGTCCCATTGTAGAGCACAATAGTTTTTCACTTGTATGTGGTGAGATGTTCAGAATGACCACAACTTTAGCTGGTTCTACCAAGACTCCTTCGCTACATACAATATGGCCTAGCAAATTTCCATGTGGTACACAGAAGATGCACTTTCTTAGATTCAAAGATATATGTAATTCACGACATCTATCCAACATCAACCGGAGTATCCCTACATGGTCCTTTAACAGGTTGTATATTGTCCAACCATCCATGTAGACCTCTACAAACTTGTGGATGAACTCTTGAAATGTTGCTATTACAATTTGAGATAAGATTGCACAGGCATTCTTTAAGCCAAAGGGAATTGTATTGTATGCAAATGACCCCCATTCAGTTATGAATGTGGTCTTCTTCTTGTCTTCCTCTACAATTATGACTTGGTGATATCTCAAGAATCCGTCTATAAACGAATAAGATTCTTTTCCCGTGACCTGATCTAACACTTCGTCACTGAAAGGTGTTGGAAACGGATCATGCACACATTCATAATTCATACTTTTGTACTCCACAAAGTCCCAAATGTATTTTGTATATTTCTTGCTTTGGATAACTATGGGGCTAATCCACTCTTCTTCTTCGATTGGGAAAATAAGTTATGTCGCAAGAATTTTGTCCACTTCCTTATTGACCTTCTCTTTTATTTTAGGATTAAGTTGGTATGGTCTATGATTCACAGGTCTTGAGTCGGGTTTCAACTCGATCTTCATTTCTCCCATGGATCCTTTTATACCTTTCAGTTCTGAAAATGTTTTCGAGAAAAAGTCATCATACTCCCGCAACAGGCTATGTACTTCATTCATAGTTTGCTCATCCCAGTAATATCCTATGGAAGTTATCTTAGGATGCCCTGTACTCCCTATATTAACTTTTTGAAACTTTAATGGATGGTTATAGGAGCTATAGGTGTGACTAGTTATAGTATCTTGAATTTCTCTACTGCCTTTCTTTTCTTTAATAGTCAAGTTTCTAAACTCCTCTAAGTCATCGGGTTTCTCCGGGTATTTATCAACTTTACATCAAGCTACAACTATATTATCAGATTCAAGACTCAGACTAAACTGAATAAATTGAATATGGTCAACACATACCACTGGACTTAATCTCTGTATGCAAATGTCAGTAAAAATAATTTCTCTGATTCTTTGAAGGACTGTGTTGAGCTTAGAGTACTTACTTGTAAAGGAGAAGTCCTTGCAAAATTTTTCCTGTAAGGTCTGCCAACAACTTGTTTGTCTTCTGATCTCCTCATGTATATACCAGGATTTTTGGATTAAACACAATGAGTGGAGAAATACCTAAACCCATAGGTGAGAGGGTACTTTTACAACTTCCCACTGCTTTAAGCAATGCTCAATATGCACTTTAGGGTCAGGTCGTCCATCAAACAGTTGCACATCTTGAAAATCTATATTCATCTCTTCTTTCAGCTGATCCCTACTTTGGAATCAACATCAGATGGTTTTCTTTGCATCTTCCCATTCCATAATCAAGAATTTATGAGTGGCCCACCATCTAGCGGGGAAATCCTGCAAGGCTAAGTCAAGAACAAAGATCCTTTGATATGTCGTTATTTTCTCTTCCATGTTGGCAAGAAAACTGTGTATCTCTGAGGTACCATCATATGTCGGGTGTTATCTGATCTTGGTTCCAATGCATCTCATTTCTTTGACAGTCGTGCATCATCTTGAGAATCGTTCATATGAGCCTTGTTGCCAACTGTCAAATGCTAATTTTGAATCCTCGTCAGTATACTGTACGCTTCTCCAACTTACTGATCCATCTGCAGTGGGATTTATGTAATTTGGTCTCGTTCCTGTTGTTATGGTGTATAATCGGTCCAGAGCATCTGATTCCATATTGTTTTCCACCGGTTCAGTGTATCTAGGCCCTAAACATGGATCTAAGGGCTGAACTACTTTTATCACATATGCTTCAAATTTCATGGTGCCCCTCTTTAGATCAAAGATAACATAGTTATCGTATGCCCAATCAATTCCAAGTATAGAAGGGTAGGGATCCTTATCTCCCATGATTTCAATTACTTCAAAATCGGTTGTGGTTTTAACTCCCGCAACATCAATTTCCACATTTTCCAGCCTTCCTACTGGGAAAATGAAGTATTGGTTTTCCATTCTCAACTAGATGGGGGAATACACTAATTGAGATTTTCCAAAATCTTCCCAGGTCTTTTTGGGTAGGATGTTGACATCAGATCCCAAATCTAGCATGATCCAGAATCGGATCCAGAAGCCTGACATGGCTAAAAAAGGCTCAAAAATGAATGTGCTCGGAAGCCGACGAAACCAACACCATTGTGTCTATCTCGTCTTCTTGATTCCATCCATATATTTACTTCGTCAAACGGGCTTCGTATGCGAAAGATATCGCGTTCTGTCTGAAAACCCAAACATGCAAAAAAAAGGGGATGATTGTACAGTCCGTACAGTCTGTACAGTGCCACATGGCAGGCTGACTGTACAGGCCGTATGGTCGTACAACTGACATGGAAACTTCCAGGGATGACACGTGGTAGGTGACGGAGCACATGACAGGTATAGTTGGACCAGTCAGAGGGTGACACGTGGCACAGGCTGACGTGGCAGACATGTGGCAAGGCTGACAGGGCAGTGACTGGGAAGGTACGGTGACAGGTAGAAGGCACGTGGACGAGTTAGCATTCGACACTTGGCAGTTTTTGTTTGGTTGTTGATGTGCCACATGGCCCAGTCATGGGCTACCACGTGGCACCCTATGGTTGGCTCGTGGTTTGTGTAAAAGTTTATGGTCTCCACTGGGGTTGAACCCCCGACCTCTCCTCCGCGCAACAGACTGGCAGGACCAGGCTAACCACCCGGGCCACTGTTAGTGCTTATTAACTATATGACAATCAATCTATTTATGTTTGATCAAAGGATAAGTTGGCGGTGGAAAGGGTTGGGGCTTAGCCCCAGCCCATGGTTTCAACCATGGATTTTTACGCTCCCGTATGACCAGTGATATGGATAGGGCCCGACCCTTGGTTCTCAGGCAACCCCATACAACTGGGAGTCTATCCCAATAAACATGCAAAAGTGGTTAGTTTGTAGTCATCGGGTCCTATGACCATGCCTGAAAACCAGTAGCTGGATAGGGGGGCTAGCGTGTAATAAATGGAGCGCATGGCCACATGGTTGTCCTCCCATATGACCAGGAGCATGCACATATTGGGGGCTGCGCCTAATTTTATAAAAAATTGGGTTTTCATATATTGTATTTGATTTTATTTGATGTTTTGCCTGATTTTAATGGATTTTCTCCATTTATGGGAGATATTGGGCATTTTTGGAGCCCAAATTTTGGGAGGAAGTTGGGGATGGATAACCAACTTCAGATATATAAAAACCAGGCCTGTTTGAGGCCATGGAGGGTAGTCAGAGAAGAGTTATGCTGAAGGGAAACCAATCCAAAGCCATTTTTATGCAGGGAAGCTATTGAGGAGCAGACGCTTGCGGGCCATTTCTGGGAGCTTCAGATGTCCATTTTGCATGTCGTTTTCTTTGCAGGGTTCTAGAGATATGGAAGAACATGAACAGATCATTCTTGTAGCCAATTGGCACTACTGCATTGTACTTTTGAGATTTTGAACAGAAATAAAGAAGCCTCCCCCACAGAGACAAAGGCCCGGAGACGTAGGCAACGTTGTGCCGAACTTCGTTATCAATTCTCATGTTATGGTTTGCTGTCTATTATTTCCTTTCAGATTTTCATATGTGTATATGGTTGGCATAATTCCTCTCTTTTCCTCATTCTTTCATTAAGCTTCTCAATTGGATAATTAACGCATGCAAAATTAAAACTCAACTATAGTCATTAAAAGATCCTACGGATCAAGTGGTATCAGAGCTAGTTGACGTTTGGATTTGAGTTTTGCATGTTAACCAGGGAAAAGCTACAGCGTGGTGAAGGCGAGCTTGTTGCAG
>SNQJ01S0084444.1:20127-45151 GCA_010110895.2 Picea sitchensis
GAGAGAGAGAGAGAGAGAGAGAGAGAGGTTCTTCAACTATGTTCTCTCATTTGATTATAGACATTTTTCAGCAGCCATTAGCGAACAATATAATAGTTGTGGAATAATTGGTGATGGTGTTAATGATGCACATGCTATAAAGAAGGCAAACTTAGGAATTGCCATTCCTGATGAAACTAACACAACAAGAAGTTATTCTGATATAGTTTTGACAAAGCTAGGTCTTAGTGTTATTATCAACACAATGTTAATAGGTCATGCAATATTCCAACAAATGAAGAATTGGTTTATATATGCAGTGTCAATTACAATACATATTTTTCTAGGTTTTATGCTTTTAGCATTGATATGGAAGTTTGATTTCCCACCATTCACGGTACTTATAATTTCCATATTAAAAGATGATACTATAATGATCGTTTCTAAGGACAAGATCAAACCATCACCTTTACCAGATAACTGGAAACTAGCAAATATTTTTTCCACCGAGGTCATTATTGGTAGTTACCTAGCATTGATGACTGTTATATTTTTCTGGGTGGCTTACAAGACAAATTTCTTCTCGAGAAAGAGAGAAATATTTTGGAAAGAAGAGAAACAAGTTGGTGGTTATTTGCATAATGAGAGTTGACACATTCAATCTTGAAGACAAATTGAACTCTAGAATAAAAGTAACTTGCAAATAGTATTTTTGACAAAATAAAATTTCTCCATCTTGAATCACAACTCCAACAAGATGAAATAAAACAATAGAATCAACATTTTGAACTATTCCTTGTTCAAAGAAATACTCTTTTTGAATTTGAGAATGATTCCTATCAGTAGCCAACACATGATCAAATCAATGATGCCACTTCAAAAGAAGATTCATCATTCAAATGAAGATGAAGTTTTTTATAAACAAGTTCCGCTTGCACTTTCCAAGCCCATCATCATAACCTGGAAAATAATCAACAACAATCACATAACATGTCTTGGATACAAAATGGAAGTGAAATTTCACATTTCAGATTATTCCAAACCAATCTAGTTCTAGAGTGTCGGATTCAGAAAATTCATATTCACCTACTCCAACTCAAGATTATATTCGTAAATGCCAACATTGTCATTGAGTTGGCCACATGGAGGATCAATATTTTGACATTCATCCTTGTGAGCATTGTGGAAATCATAACCATCCTTCAAATAGATGTTCCAAACATAAGAAACCTACAAGAGTAAAAGATTACTATGGGTGGATCACTTCTTGGAAATGGTCAATGTAACATCCCCACTGTAATTCTTGTAACATCCCCACTATAATCCCTAATTTATTTAATGCTCAATGTATATATAATTTGTGGCTACGACAAAGCGATATATATGCCAAATGTATTTTTAAGTTTCAACAGTAAAATGTGATGCCATATTCTAAGGGGTCATGGACATATATGGGGTATGAATTAATCCACAAGAGAGGGGAGGGTCTAAGAGAATGTCTAAGAGAGGGATCCAATGGGTATTACCCATGTCTATTCACCCACATTCCTGAATTTTTATTATCATTATGTATTAAACTCTATTTTTTTTTTGAGTGACCCCAAAGCCAATCATTGAATGCATGTAAGAGGGTGGGTGTGAGAAGTCACATCCCATAGTTATTGGGAGCATGGGGGATAGGTACAATCATCTCGGGGAAGTGTGTGAGTCAAGAAAGAAATACAAAGGAGAGGAAATTTTTATGGGAAGTTACAACAATTTTGGACAGTCAATGTTTTTGGCATGAGCAAAAAGAAGAGAGCATACAATAAGAGTTGGGAGTTGGAGAAACCATGGAGGGATAATTATAGAGCATTCTAGAGAATTTTTTGAGTGTATTTGGAGCAAACAACCAAAGAGATAGGTTTTCAAGCCTAAATAGAGAATTCTTGGGTGAGTTTCACTGTAACAACAATTGTTTGTTGGTATTTTTAGTAGCAATGAGTTCCCTTGAGTTCCCAATAGAGAGATAAGTGGATACATGTCCCAGAGAGACCCTGATAAATGAATGAGATGACCGAGGGACTGATATCAGTGAAGGGGTACATTCCTTGGGTTGGAACGGTCGAGAGGAAGAGAGATGGTGGAAAATCAGAATAGTTGTAGGAGAATACCATTGGGTTGTGGGTTTTATGAGCTGTGAGTGAACAATGAGATACCACCCTCATTTGTGGATTTATCTCTCCAGCTCGAGGGTGACTTGTTGTTGATATTTGGAATAACAAGTCTATGGTTTGGTGGAATGTCCGCTCCTAGTAGTTGGTTGCACAACTTAATCAAAAGAAAAGTGTTTTATCTATTTATGTGTTGTATTTATGAGTTTAATTGTTGCATATTAACTCTGTGTTTGATAATGATTATATATTATTGTGTTGAGTTATTTAAGTTTCATTCATGTCATTTTTAGCATGTTGTGGATGCATTTATTTAATGGTCCGATAGTAGTTAAATCTATGTAATTTGTAGATGGTAAGCTATAGGAAATTAGTTAGATTTAAAACTTTTAATTTATGAGTATTTCCACATGTAATGGACCTCAACTCGGTCGAGGAACATTACATTATGGTATTGGAGAATATAGTTCAAACACCAAGATTGTGTGGGCTAGAATGAGTGCAAATTGGGAAAAAAAATTGTTACATATTTCGATCTATGCAAATTTGGGGAAAAAACGGTGAAAAATTAGAGCGAAATCCCCAAATTCATGAGAAAATTTGAGTTGGATTTGCCTCATAGCCATCGAAGAGAGGTTTAATGGAGTCAATCCGCAGAGTTGCATAACTAAATTCAACATGGAAGGTCAAAATTCATGTTTTAATGGCCTCTGTAGAATTGGTTGAATTTTGGTGAATCGAAGGTTGAGATCATGTTTTTTATCAACAACCCAAATTCATTGTAATAAATTTAGAAACTTATAAGGTTTTCAAAGTTGGAAAATTCTAGCAGATCAACAACCAAGATTCACTTTCGGCCATTTTGAAGCTGAAGTAGATCTATGATCGATATTGATTTTCAATAGTTTTGAAAATGGATCATATTGATGGTTTGTATTTGTTTTTATCCATTTGGAAGTTGGAGAGTTGGAAAATTGTTGTAGTCGCCAAAGGAAATCGTCGATGACCAATGGTCAAGTTGGAATTTTTAGCAAAGTGTTTCAATCGAGCAAGAAAAAGTATTGATCATTGATCGTCAATAGTCGATGGTTAGGGATCGGTAGAATTGGTGAGGTGTTCAGTTCACCTGAGAGAAGTTGTCGACCACCGATGAAGGAAGGAGTGTGATGATGTGTCATGCCACATCAAGATCCATGTGTCATGCCCCATCAACCAAGTTGATACCTCAAGATGACATGTCAGTCATAATTGGTTGATGGTCGATGGTCGGGTCAGCCAGATTGGTGAAGTGTTTTCATATGCCAACAAGAATCGACAGATGGTTGATGGTAAGGTTGGTTGGTTCAATGATGCATTGCAAATCAGTTGCGAAAGGAAAGGGTCGATGACCAACGATCGAGTTGACATTTTTGGAAACATGTTATGTGCATCCAAAGGAAAATGTCAATCATCGATCACCGATAGATTTCAAATCAATGACTGAAATTTCACTTGATTTGAGATCGATGAATTAGATTTAAATAATGTTATAATAGTAAAACAACCAATTTTTCTCTGAATTTTATTGTTTTTGAAGGTCATAAACTTGTGGGGCAATTTTGAGACCCTAAACGACGTTTTTAGGCAATCAAAATCCACAAGAATAGAGTGTACCAAGGTACATTGTGTCTCTGTAGCTTAAATAAAAGAATTTAGAGAGAGTTATCCAATGAGCTACTCTAGGTGCAAAACATAGCTCGTATGAGAACATTATAACTGAGATAGTTAAGGTAAAATTTTGGCACCAATTTATTTCGAGAGGGAATAACTTCTTGCTCAGAAGTCCATTTTGGGCTTAGGAGAAGTCTATGGAAATATTAAGAACTATAGAAGATATCCATAGACCCATATTTGGAATCTAGGTATGTAACAATGTGCAATAAGAAAAAGAAAACACCTGTAGCATATGAGGATAAAATGAGAAAAACAATTGAAACTTATGTGGACCATAACTTTCAGCTCAGAGCTCAGATTTGAGAAAAAAAATAGTTGGTGGAAATTTCTTCATGAGGAGAAGACATCTATCCATCAAGAATTATGAATTGAATGCTAAAATTTCTTAGAAAGTGATAAAGTAAATTCTGTAGTAGCGAGTGAGTGGAAATTGCAGCTTGTGAATGTTGTAACTTTCCGCTCATAACTTAGATTGAGGCATGAATACAACCATTGGAAATATATTTTAGAGAGGAATGTGTCTAAGGAATCATATTTTAACTCGATGGATTTTGTTCTTCATAAATTGGGATGAAGAATAACATGTATTCTAATTGATGAATTGTTTTATGTTATGCATGTTCTAACACTAATTATTACATGCACATTTCTTGCAAAATTAGAGGTACAAGAAAATAAATTTGGTTTGTATATGAGGAATGGACTTATGGAATACGACCAGGGATATTACAGCCATGAGGAAGATATCATAGGTCTGCATCTCAATATGGGAAATGATGAGACAAGGCCTAATGAGAGAAGTGGTAGGCATGATCTTGTAACTATGAGAAGTCTGCATAGAGAAGTGTAGATCTATAGGGAAGATAATGAAAGGATTATGAAGGCTCAAGAAGATATACTTCAAAGTATTAATATGTTACATAAGAAAGTTAACAAAGACTCTACTACCAAGAAAGTAACTAGTGTTGGAAAAGTGACAGCATCTAGATCCCAAAACAGAAGGGATGATCATGGGAATGAAAAACAACCAAGAAGCATGAGTAGGTGTCATCATTCTCCAAATAAATCCACTAAAAGAAATCATGCAATTTTAGGGCCAGGAAGAAGCCCAAGTGTGTCTCCTGTCAGAAGATAGAGAAGAAGGCTCGAGGCAGACATCTTGCAAGGTGAACTCAGGAAAATTAAGCCACCAAATTTCAATGGTGAGCACATGAAAGGAGAAGAGGCAGAGGCCTAGCTGTTGGAAATGAAGAAATATTTCCAGCTGCATGATTACTCCTCAAGGGTATAAGCTATAATTGCAACCTAGTACTTGCAAGGAAAGGTAGCCATCTGGTGGGTTCAACTTAAGCAAGCCAAGCACCTTGATGAGAAGAGGATCTCATGGAGGAAGTTCAAAGGATATTTCTGAGAGAAATATTTATCCGAGCATTACTATGAAAGGAATATGAAATATTTCCTTGAACTCAAGATGGAGAGCATGACAATGGATGAATACAATACAAGGTTCTTTGAATTGTTGAAGTATGTTGACTTCATAAAGTATGAGAAAGTCAAAATCCAAAGGTTTCTAAGTGAATTACCATCTTTCTACAGTGAAAAGATACAATATGAAAACCCTAAGACCTTGGAGAAATCCAGAAGAAGAGAAAAACATCTTTATGAGAAAAGTAGAGGAAGGCCAGTTTTCCAAAAATCTTGGAATGACAAGATGAAAGGGAAAAATGGTCAAAGGAATAGAGGTTTTAAGCCACACTTTTTCAAGAAAAAATCCCAAGAAAATCAACATGGTTAGTCAACCCAAAATGAGCACAAGACTGTAGATTCATTTGGGAAAAGTCCAAGGTATAAACCTGTACAATGTTGGGGTTGTGAGGGAAATCACTTATATAGGGACTGCCCTCACAAAGAAGAAATAATGAGGAATGTCCACAACATTTAGGAGCCCGAAACAATGGAATACATGGGACGAAACATGACAAGGATTTATGCATCCTTGGACAACAAGAAAGTGTAATTTAAATCCCCCATGATTGAATTTTAAGGTAAGATTGATAACCATCCCATAAAATTTTAATCGATTCTAGAGCTAGCCATAGTTACATAAAATCTAACATTGTTGAAAGATTTCACTTGCAAAGGACTAAGCATAAAAAATATTGTTTAGCTCAATAAGACATAGGGGCTAAGAGGAAAATCAATTAGCTATTTAAATATTGTCCGATAGACATGAATGGACTTAACACAAAGGTAGATGTGAACACCATACCATTGGGTTAATATGATTGTCTAATTGACATGGATTGGTTGGAAAAACACCATGTTGTCCTAAACTGTTACAACAAGACAACCACATTTCTTGATGAAGAAGGGAATAAAGGTAAGGTTCAAGGCACCCCAAGAGTTGTAGTTGTTAGAGAAATTTCAGCTATGCAGTTGAAAAGGAGTTTTAGGAAGGGATGTCATATTTTTGTAGCCCATATGGAAGAGGAAACCAAAGATAAAGCGACAAGTATTGAATACCATCCAGTTTTAAAGGATTTTGAAGATGTTGTTGGATAAATCCCAGGATTGCCACCAAAGAGAAACATTGATTTCTCTATTTATTTGGTGCTATGAGATGCCCCAGTGTCCAAGACACCATACAAAATGGGCACACCAAAGTTGAAGGAGTTGTAGATGCATCTTGAAGAGTTGTTAAAGAAGGGGTATCTATGCCCAAGTGTGTCACCTTGGGGTGCCCTGACTATTTTTGTGAAGAATAAAGATGAAACCTTAAGGTTGTGTATTGATTTCAGACAACTAAATAAGGTCACCATAAAGAACAAATATCTATTTGCCAAGGATTGATGATTTATTTGATCAACTGAAAGGTGAAAGAATCTTTTCCAAGATTGACTTGAGATCAGGTTATCATTAAGTGAGGATAAAGGAAGAATATATAACCAAGACAACATTCATGACAAGATATGGGAATTATGAATTCATGGTAGTTCCATTTGGGATATCAAATGCCCCAACTATTTTTGTGTGCTTAATGAATGGAGTGTTCAGGGAATACCTAGACAAGTCTGTAATTGTGTTCCTAGATGATATACTCATTTACTCACAGACATAGGAGGAACATGAGCAACATTTAAGAATGGTGTTGCAATTTTTAAGAGATCATAAGTTGAATGTTAATCTAAGTAAGTGCATGGTGTTGCAATTTTTAAGAGAGCATAAGTTGTATGTTAATCTAAGTAAGTGCATATTTTATCCAAAGAAGATTTTCACTACTTGGGGCATATTATTTCAGAAAATGGGAAAGTAGTGGATCCTTAGAAGATAGAGGCCATTAGAGGATGGCCAATGCCAAGAAATTTCATAGAGGTTATATCATTCATGCGTCTTGTTGGTTATTATCGAATATTCATAAAAAAATTCTCAAAGATTGCAAGCCCAATCAATTATTTGCAAAAGAAGGGAGTGAAATTTGAATGGAATTCCAAGTGTGAAGAGAGCTTTCAACAACTAAAGGACATTTTGACAAGTGCACCAATCTTGAATATTGCATATCCGGATGAATATTTTGTTGTGTGCACTGATGCATTCAAGGAAGGACTTGTGGAGTCCTCAAACAAAACGATAATGTGGTATGCTATGAGTCCAGAAAATTAAAAGAGCATGAGAGGAATTATGCCACACATGACTTTGAATTAAAAACCATTGTACATGAATTAAAAATGTGGAGAAATTACCTCACGCAGAGAAAATTTGAGTTAAGGATAAACCATTGTGCTGTGAAACATTTGTTTCAACAACCCACATTAAATTCCAAACAAACTAGATGGTTGAAATTTCTTAGTGAATATGACTTTGAAATTAAGCATATAAAAGGAAAATAGAATCAAGTGGCTAATGCACTCAACATGAGAGCTCATGAAATGCATATTGCAGACATTAGCATGTATATGACTAATCTAAAAGAGAAAATTCTTGTAGTAGCAAATTTGGATCCGCAATATTTTAAAATAAAAGAAACATTACAACAAGACAATTTACAATAGAAATTTAAATATTTTGCGTTGCAAGAATATGGAATTTTCACGTATAGAGGAAAAATATATGTGTCGAATTCTAGTGAGATGAAAAATACAGTGATGAGGGAAATGCACAATGTGTCATATGGTGGTCACAGAGGATATTAAAAATCAATTGAACCTGCAAGAAGCCAATACTTTTGTCTAGTAATGAAGAAAGAAGTGTCTAATTACATAGCCACATGTATAGAATGCCAAAAGGTGAAGACAGAGAATAGGTATCCAGTAAGGATGTTTCAACCATTTCCCATTCCAGAATGGAAGTGGGAAGTAGTCATAGTGTATTTTATTACAAAGATGTTCAGAACAATGAAGCAAGATGATTCCATCATTGTGGTGGTGGATAAATTAACTAAGGTAGCACATTTCATTTATGTAAAGACAACACACAAGGTAACAAATATTGTAGAAGTATACTTGAAGGAAGTTGTCAGGCTACATGGAGTGCCCAAGGCAATAGTTTCCGACAAAGATCCCAAATTCACTTCTAATTTTAGAAAGGTTTTTTCAAAGGTTTTGGGACAAATCTAAATCTCAGTACAACATATCACCTAGAGTTAGATGGAAAAACAAAAAGGAATAACAAAATAATTGAGAACATTCTTATAATGTATGTGATGGATCAGCCATCAAAGTGGGAGGATTATATTCAATTAAAGGAATTTTGTTACAATAATGGGTATCAGGCCTCATTAAAAATGAGTCCATTTGAAGCATTGTATAGTAGGAAGTGTAACACACTCGTGAGTTGGGATAATCTAGTAAATAGAGCGCTTATTGGGTGAGATTTATTGAAGGAAATGGAAGAGAAGATGGAAAATATCAAGTATAATTCAAAGGTTGCACATAGGAAGAAAAGTTATGCAGGAAAGAACATAGTTTTTAGAGATTTCAAAGTGGGCGAACATGTATTTTTAAAAGTGAAGGTAAAAAGAAGTTCACTAAGATTAGGAAGTTGCCCAAAGTTGGCAACATGATATTGTGGACCTTTTGAAATATTAGAAAAGATAGGGATAGTTGAATACATGATAGCATTGTCTGCATCCATGAGAGTGCATAATGTATTTAATGTTTTATTATTAAATAAATATGTGCTTGACCCTAACCACATAATTGATTGGATTGTGATCTGGGTGGAACCAGTACACATCCTGGACCGGAAAGTCAAAGTGCTCAGGAACAAATCCATAGGGTTGGTAAAGGTTCAATAGACCTACTATTTTCCCGAAAATGCTACATGGGAGCACGGAGAAAACATGTGGGAGGAATCCTGCAAATTATTGTCAATTTTGAAGAAAACACAATATAATAATGCAAGACTCCATTTTTTAGTAGCTAGAGTTTCAAAACCACATCTCTGAGTCCTAGAAAACTATTGGGGGCCCTAACAAATGAATATTAGAGCTTGATGGACTGAGAATAGTGAAGGGGGTATATTCCTTGGGTTAGTGGGTTGAAAGGAATGTGATATTTTGTTTGGAACTACTACTACAATTGTAAAATTGCAGAATTTGTATTTCTTTACGCATTGTAATATGTATGTATGTATGTATCGACATAGTGTGCACTTGAGGACGACACGTAGTTGTAGATATAATGTGTCTCTATGACCAAGCGATGTATATGAAAAATGTATTTCTAAGTTTCAACAATAAAATGTGATGCCAACTACTAAGGGGACATGGACAAGAGGGATAATATCAATGATTGGTAATCATGATTCAAGTTTCGAATATTCATATCAATCAAGAAATAACAAGCAAGCTAGAGTCAGAGCCATATTCCATCAACATGTTTTGGTTTGTGGTCTTCCTTAAACCTCCATTTAGTATAAGACTTACAATTGTGGAATTGTACTTGTATATTATGTGTAACCCATTTTAAAAACTTTGAATGATATGTATTAAATGTAATCACTAATTAAAACAAAAATTGGGGTTTATAAAGTGCAAATTTTCATTCTAAACATGCTTGCAAAATTAGATTATGAAAGTGCCAATATTGGTTTTCAAAAGTGCAAAGTTAGATTCTTACTTTAAAAATGTTGTTTTTATCCCACCTTGAAGAGACAAACTAGAATTAATCCAAATTTAATGAAATTAGGGTTCTAAACTTTTGATTCTTAATTATGTACATTTACAATTAAGTATATACAAATTATGGTGGAAATCACTCTCAAATCATTAACAATCAACCATATTAATCTATAATTTGAATATATTATCAACAAATTATATAATTTTCAATCATGAACATCGACCTATTTTCATTTATGATCTACATGTGTGATGTAGATAAATGATTAAGGCATATAGTGGCAATAACTAGGGATTTTATCGAGGTTTTGACTTCACTCATAGGGTAATCAAGTGAGCATCTCTTAGAGTGGTCAGTGTTTACCCTAGCCGCTTCTGCCTGAATCTATTGAAAATAACTTGGAATCCCTACTGTACTAAGCTGGTACAGGTCAAATCCGTGAGTTGGCCCCATTGGATTGCTTTTGGATTCAATAACATGAGTCACATTTTCGAGTCAAAGAAGGAATAACCTATGAGTTAGTCCCATGGGATCACCAATATAGAAGGGTGTGCTCCAAAAATTTATGGATCCCCAAAGGATGAGGGGCGCTACTTCTACATAGAAGGAATACTTGTCACTATGATGAAATCTTGGTGCAAGTGTTTTTTCTTTATAGAAGAGGGACAAATCAAATTTTAGGGTTGATGAAAACCCTAATCTTGAGCTTCCTACTATTGAATGATCTATTTTGTCTTATGTGGAATATGCATGGAGAGTTAAACAATATCACAAATGAAAATATGAATGATTCCTTGGTGGATGAAAAATGATGGATCCTAGTGCTAGAGTCCATGGATAAAAGTTGCTCGTGGAAAGAGTGATTGGAGTGTATCAAAAAAATGGGTATCCAACAACGTTATCCAACGTGGTGTTGTAGAGATAGTTTTCTAAGAAAAGTGATAGTGTATCAGACCAAGAAGATGGTGGGGAATATGAAACCCTATAGTAGGTGGGTGCTTCCTAAATTTTGTGGCTAGCCACAAGTCTAAAGATAAATGACAATGATCCACTTGGAAACCTGGTTAAGCAAAAAAAATTGGGATAGAGTGTGTGTTGCTTATATGGGAAGTGATCCAGGTGGATATCAGTGGCCATCCATCTATTCCACTATCTCAAAACACAGTTTTCCACCTTGGAATTTTTTCTACGGTTTCTTGAGTCATGAAATTTTGGGGCCATTTGGAGGCCCTAAACGTCATTTTTTGGCGCGAAAGCGCCTAGCATGTAACCATAGGAAAATGCTAGGCCAAACAAAATGTGTACTTCTTGGCTAGACCTTTATGATGGTATACCGAGTTCACCAAACATAGATCGTATGCAAAATTTACACCATCGAGAAGTTGACGTATCAACAACCCCCATTAGGGCCCACAAACCTTTTTCGTCACATCTTTTGGGGTTAGGTTTTTGGATGTTTAAGGTTTTCTCATTAATGATTTATGTTAAAATTACTTTTGAGCCTTGTTGTAAACATATTCTTGTGAATGCACATAGCCATCACATCTCTTCTCAAAGATAAGATACCATCTTTCTAGTGAGTTCAGTTCGCTCTGCATTTTATAGTTCCTGTACAATTTGTTCATTAATAAAAATTGTGTATTACTATATATCTATGTTTATTGCGATATCTTTGTGTCTTTCTTGTCACATTTCTGTGTTTCATTTAATTGCCTCATAAATTTGGATCAGTGGTATCAAAGCAATCTTCTCCTTGTCATTTCTTAGTGCATGTCCCGAATGAGGTCGGGGTATAGAGAGTTGAGTCTCGATCTAGTTTCTCTTGAGGAAAAACACTCTCTCCAACCCAAGTGGCCTCCCATAGTAGAAGAAAAGAGAGATGAGGGAGAAGGAGATCTTATCAAGTTGTTTCTCATGGAATCCCTTGCGTAACATAGGAAGAAGATGATGGATAATTTTTCCCAAATCCTTCGACGATTTCCAACAAAAATCGATGCATCTCATCAAGCGACCACTTTGGAGGTGCCACCCCCTTCAAGGTATAAGTTAATTTCGATATTCCCATATTTGAAGTTCAGATAGATGCAGATGCTTTGGAAAAGTGGTTAAATCTACTAGAAGGTTATTTCTTTGTCCAATTTTTTTCCAAATAGGGAAAATATCACCTTTGCACTCCTTAAGGTTGTCCTCCATGTCAAAGATTGGTGGGAGACTTACTGTGAGAAAAAATCTGCAGAGGAATATGGAATATTTGGGGTCGAGCCCACGTGTGACTCTTTTATGGATACCATCAAGGAACAATATTACCATGTTGGAAACTATGATAACCAATACATGAGATGGACCACACTACATCAAGAGAGGGACCAAAAAGTGTCGGAGTTCGCATATACTTTCCATACTTTGCACACCAATATGGGTATCAAAGACTCTGAGAGACATCTGGTTCTAAAATATTGTGGGGTCTACATAGGTACATCCAAGTGGAAATGGAGTTTCTGTACATCTCACCATTGGGAGCTGCTTATCGATATGTCGTCAAAATCGAGTAGAAATTTAAGAAGTGGAATAAGAGGGAGTTGGGGTCTACAAATCTGCAACAACCGAAGTATGGAAAAGGGAACCCTAACTCACAGAACAACCAATATCAATATAACCAATCCAAGTTGTAGGAAAAGAAGGGTAACATGAAGATGAAGAAGGACACTGGAAAGTGGTGTGAATTCCATAAAATCCCCTGGCATAACATTGATGAATTTCGTTTGAAAAATTAATCAGTGATCGAGTTGAAAGAAAAAGAGCCTAACCTTGACTCAGAATCTGATTTAGAAATAACTAAAAGGAACAGATCATTGACGCAGAAGCCACTACTATCATCATGACCACAACAATCCAAGTAGAAGAACCAGAGGAGCCTGAGGAGGGGGACCGCTTCTTCCATTCATAGATGTGGGTGAAGGGTACCCCATTGCATTTCATTGTTTATAGTGGAAGTCAAAATAACCTAATCTTCATAGAGGTTTTCAAGTAGTTGGTTTGGTCAACAACACCACACCCACAACCATACAACATTGGGTGGCTTCACCATGGATGATATCTCTGCGTCAGCCAACACTGTCGCCTTTCCTCTGGAATCAAGCCCTTCAAGGATGAGGTACTCTGTGGTGTTTCCCCATTAGAAGTATGTGATGTTATTTTAGGCCAACCATATATGTGGAAGTGTCATGTTGTTTATGAGTCCCGACCCTGTAGTGCCATTGTTACTCTGGGGGGTTAGCTCTACAAAGTACCAAAGGTAGTTCTAACTATTGTCTTGACAAAATATTTTCACAAAGTAATCTCTCATATGGAATTTTTTAGCCTCTTCACGATCCTATATGAACGTGAACAGAAGGACACTACAACCACTATAGCCTTGGCCTAAGACCTTTCTATCTAGTAGAAGCAGGTCAACAAGATTGTAGAAGAGCACAGAGATATTCCTGCTTCACCTGCGAGGGTGCCTCCACACTACCCAATCAATATATATATATATATAAAATATCCCTTTAGATCTATTGGCCACAACCCTTTTCAGGTGTTCTTGGGGTTCCAACCATTAGCCCCCATTGATATAACTCTTCATGTTGCATCTTCACCGACAGAGTCCTCCCACACTCAGATCAAGGAAGATCATGTAGATATATTGGTTTAATGGATCCAAACCCTCCAACAATAGGTTCATGACATCCTTCAAAAATCTAATGCCAAGCAAAAACAAGACAACTTCTCAGCAAGGCAAGCAACTCACCAAGGTTCAGATTCATTAAAAGCTTCCCCATCTCCCATGGGAACTTGAAGCAATGGGGACCATTTCTTCCTAAGGTGGGAGGAATGACCCAGGTGGATATCAATGGCCACCCAACTATTCCAGTGGCTCAAAACATGGTTTTCCACCTTGGTATTTTTTCTACATTTTTTCAGATCTTGAACTTTTGGGGTTGTTTTGAGGCCCTAAATGACATTTGTTTTGGCACGACAACACGTAGCATGTATCCAAAGGAAAATGCTAGGCCAAACTGAACATGCACTTTTCAACTAGACCTTTTCGATAGTATACAAAGTGCCCCAAATGAAGATTGTATGCAAAATCTATGCCCTTAAGAGGTTGATGTATCAATTACCCCCATCGAGGCCCACAAACATTTTGGTGTTTCATATTTAGGGGTTATGGTTTTGTATGTTTAGGTTTTTCTCATTAATTCTTTAAGTTAAAAATTCCTTTTGAGCCTCATTGTAAACATATCCTTGTGAATTCACATATCCATCACATCTATTCTCAAAGATAAGCTACCACCAATATAGCGAGTTCAGTTCGTTCTATATTTTACAGTTCCTATGCATTTTGTTCATTAATAGAAATTGTGTATTACTACATCTCTGTGTTTCTTGCGATATCTCTATGTCTTTCGTGTGATATTTCTATGTTTCATTTCATTCCCTCATAAATCTGTATCAGACAGTGTCAAAATCCAAAGTGAAAGGAGAGGGGATTGAATAATTGGAAGTAAATGATATCTAGGTTAGAGTGATAACATATTTGTAATATCTATGAGATTTGAGGGCTTGAGGGGACAATGGAAGATGAATTATAGCTCATGGACTACTCAAAGGACTCACTATTTGAAGACCAAATATTATACTCACCTTTATTTAGAGACTAAGTCCTCTATCATTGTGGGGTTTTTCTAGATAATCCTTTGTTGAATAATACCTTAGGAAAGTGGTTCAAGCATGGATTGGATGTATTGTCTGGCAATCACTTACTAGAATATAGTCACGTTGGTTTGAAGGAGGATTAGACATATTCCAACAAACCCATTTTTCCTTCCATGTTGGAATTAGAGGGTGGATCCCTTATGAATGATCCAAGTGGATATTGGTGGCCACCCATCTATTCCACTAATTCAGAGTGGTTCCACATCTTAGCATTTTTAACATGGTTTTTCAGGTCCCAAACTTTTGGGGTTGTTTTGAGGCCCTAAACAACATTTTTTGACATGGTAGCGCCCTATATATATCGGGTTGTTCAAAATGTGTACTTCTTGGATACACTTTTCCAATGGGTTACCGAGTGCCCCAAACAGAGATCATATGCAACAATAATGCCCTCGAGGAGTTGATGTATCAACTAACCACATTAGGGACCACAAACCTTTTGGTGTTTCATCTTCTAGGATTAGGTTTTTTTATGTTTAGGGTTTTATCATTGATGCTTTATGTTAAAATTCATTTTCAACCTCCTTGCAATAATATTATGGAAAATGAACATAGCCATCACATATCTATATTCATAGATAAGATACCACCATTATTGCTAGCTTGTGTGCTTTTCATTTTACAGTCTTTTGTATTTCAAACAATCATTGATAGAATTTGATTTTAATTGTATTACTGTGTTTCTTGCAATATCTATGTGTGTTTCCTTGTCATATATTTTCCTTCATGTCATTCTCAATATAATTTGGATCAATGGTATCATAACAATCTTCTCCTTTCCTTTTCTTAGTGCATGTCCTTGATGAGGTCAGGGTGTAGAGAGTTGGGTCTCGAGTTAGTTTCTCTCGAGGACAACCTCTCTCGCCAACCCAAGCGGCCTCCCATGGCGGAAGAAAAGAGATATGATGAGGCATGAGATCCTATCAAACCGTTTCTTGAGGAAGACCTCACGAAACAAAGGAATGAGATGATGGATAGTTTCACCAAGATCCTTCGATGACTGCCAATAGAGATGGTGACACTTTCAACCAACAATCACTTCGAAGGTGTGACCCCCTTCAAGGTACAATTTAACTTTGATGTTCCTTTATTTGAAGGCCAAATAGAAGTTGATGCTTTGGAAAAATGGTTATTTCTCTGTCCAAAATTTTTCCAAGAGTGAAAATATCACCTTCATAGTCCTTAAGGATCTTCCCCATGTTAGATATTGGTTGGAAACTTACTATGAGAAACATTTCAGAGACAAGACTACAATTTTGGGGCCAAAACCCACTTGGGTGGATTTTGCCAATGCCCTTAATGAGAAATACTACCATGTTGGAAAATATGATGACCCGTACATGTGATGGACAACTCTACGTCAAAAGAGAGACCAGACGTTATCAGAGTACACCAACATATTCCATACCTTACACACAAAGTTGGGTATTAAAGACTCTTAGTGGAACCTGGTCCTGGAGTACCACAATGGTATACATAGGTACATCCAAACAAATATGGATTTCTTGGACATCTCCTCACTGGGAGCCACTTACTGATATGCTTTCAAGATTGATAAAAAGTTCAAGCAAAAGAATATGCATGATTTCATCTCTATAAACCAATCTTAGTAGAAGCACGGTAAAGGTGGTCACAACTTACAAACCAAAGGATATAGCAAGGATGGAAAACCCTAAAACAACCAGTCCAAGCCACCAAAAAGAAGGGTAATGGGAATTTGAAGGACACTGGAAAGTGGTGTGAGTTCCAAAAAAGCCCTTGGCACAACATTGAAGAATGCCTCTCCAAACAAACATTGTTGGCTAAGACGAAATCCTCACAACCATATGTCGACTCAAACTCTGATTCAGAACCAAAAAAGGGAAAATAAATCATTGACACAGAACCTAGTGTCACTGATGCTACCACAAAAGTCCAACCATAGGATCCAAAGGATCCTGAAGAAGGGGAGCGCCTCTTCCACTCATAGATTTTGGTGAAGGGGACCCCCCTCCATTTCATTGTTGATAGTGGTATCCATAAGAACCTAATATCAACAGAGGTTGTTAAGATATTGGACCTAATAATGGTGTTGCATCCTCAACCATACACCATTGGTTGGCTCAGCCAGGGACGAGACATCTACATCAACCAACAATGTTGTTTTCACTACACCATTAGACCCTTCAAAGATGAGGTATTGTGTGATATTTACCCCCTTGAAGTTTGTGATGTCATTTTAGGTCAACCATATGTGTGGAAGCATCATGTTGTTTATGAATCTAGGCCCCATAGTGTCAATATTACTTTGGGAGGTCAACTCTACAGGGTACCAGAGGAAGTCCCAACTTCCATGGTCTCTTTGATCTCCGCAAAGTAGTGCCAAAAGGAGGTTTCTCAAACCGGGAGATTTATCCTCTTATTGTTTGGTCAGAAGGTGAATCGAAGGTCACTACAACCGCCAAAATCTCTACACAAGGTATCTCTACATAGCAATAGTAGGTGGAAAAATTAGTAGAAGAGCACAAAGATATATTTTCTTCACCTAGTGGGGTGCCTTTGAATTGTTAGGTAAAGAAGTCGATTGATTTGACACACGATGATCCTCTTCTTGACGACTCTATGTACATACATTACGTTATGGAGAATGAATAAATCAAACGCTAGATCCAAGAACTAATTCTGAAGTGCAACATCAAAACAAGATCCTAACCCTACAGGAGCTCAATTGTTCTGGTACAAAATAAGGAAGAGACATGGAAACTTTATATTGATTACAGAGCCCTGAACAAGGTCATAGTAAAAAAATAGTACCTTCATTCCCCATAATGATGATGTTCTCGATCAACTCAAGGTAGATAAATTTTTTAGTAAGATTGATCTGAAGTCAAGCTACCACCATGTGTCGATTGAGAAAAATGATGTATGGAAGACAACCTTCAATTCTAAAGAAGGTCTCTCCGAGTGGTTGGTTATGCCTTTTGTATTGACTGATGCCTCGACCATATTCATGTGGATGATGGATGATTTATTGCGTTCATTCAAAAATTCCTTTGTAGTCGTATATTTGGATGGCATCCTCATATTTAGAAAAACCTGGGATGAAATTTTGAATCACATTCAATAGTTCTTGGGCACCCTATGACAACACAAGTTATATGCCAATTTAGAGAAGTGTTCCTTTGACATGCAAATAATCCAATATTTGGGATACATCGTGGATGAGTAGGGTGTGCATGTGGATCCAACCAAGATTCAAGTCATTTGCGATTGGACAACCCCTAAGACACTGACTGAGCTCTACAACTTCTTGGGCCTTGCCAAATTCGGTTGTAGGTTTTTTTGGGGGTTTTGTCATATTGCTTGGGCCCTAATCCAAGTGACTAAGGGTGGTTTGAAGGCCAAGTTTTGTTGGGCCACTCCCCAGTAGAAATCATTCAAGGATTTGAAATTCCACCTCTGATCAACACCATCCCTTATTATGCCAAACCTGCAACAACCATTTGAGATTGAGATAGATGTTTTATATTATGTTATCAGTGCAGTCCTCACTCAACATGGGAATTTGATTTCCTATCACAGTGAAGCATCATCTAATGTTGTTATAAGATACCCCACCTATGACAAAGATATTTACTCCATTGTGAAAGCGTGTCAACAATGGAAGAATTGCATTATAGGGAAGAAAACAATCATCCACACTGATCACAGGCCTATGGAATTCATGTAGACACAAGGAAAGTTACAGAATGAATGTCATCAAAAGTGTTCCATGTACCTACATTAGTTCCACTTGAACATCAAGTATAAGACAAGAAACACCAACCATGTTACAGATTGCCTCAATCGACCCTTGGTTGTGGTGCTAACCATAGTTCTTAACTCCCGTGGTCATGAGACGTCTGAGTGGCCACAATTATACAATAGTGANTTCATCTCTAGGTTGGACTTTTATGCCATATGATCCATCTCTGTGTTCTTTTAAGTGAGTGTGCAAAGCTTATTTGGGAATCCCATTACATTCGGGAGGTAGGACACTTTGGTGTGGACGAAACAATGGAAGTACTGCAAAAGCATTTTTATTAGTTGAAGTTTCGACAAGATGTCTACAAGTAAATCAGATCATGCACTACCTGCACCATTTAAAAACCCACCATCAATAAATAGGGGATATACACCCTATGCCTACTCTCGATAGGCCTTGAGAGTCCATCTCCATGGATTACATGTATGATCTTCCTTACCAAGCATGGGGATGACTATGTCTTCGTGGTCATTGATCGATTCTCTAAGATGGTAGTTTTGGCACCCTGCAAGAAGAGCATCACAACTAAGGCCACTGCTAAGCTTTTATTTGAATGTGTTTGGGTTCATTTTGGGCTCCCATGGACCATTATTTTAGGTCGAGATAGTAGGTTCCTAAGTAATTTTTGGTCCAACCTATGGTCAATGATGGACACCAAGCTGAACAAATTGACTACCTTCCACCCACAGACTAATGGACAAACATAGGTAGTCAACAAGATGATTTTCCATATCTTGAGGATGTACAATTCCAAAAATCCATTCACATGGGATGAGAACCTTCCTCATGTTCAACATAGCTACAACAGATCCCTCCACATCTCTATTGACCACAACCCTTTTTAGGTGTGCTTGGGGTTCCAGCCATTGGCCTACATTGACGTAGCTTTTCCCATTGTAGTTGCATAGGAAGAGTCCTCCCATGCTCATACTGAGGCAGTCGAACAACCAAATTTTTTGAGTGAATTAAGTACATTCAACAACAGGTTCATGGAATTTTTTATAAATCCAACTCCAAGTACAAGAAATGCCATGATCAACATCGGGTACCATACAAGTTTCAGGTGGGAGATAAGGTATGGTTGCATTTGCAGAAAGAGCACCTCACATGACACCATCAGAAGGTCCTCCCACTCTGATATGGGCCTTACACCATCACTAAGGCTATGGGTGAGAATTATTTTGAAACAAGTATTCCCCCTTTCTTTGTCTTTCACCCAGTATTTAATGTGGAACTGCTTCGACCATATTTTCCACCTCTCCAGGACACTTCGAACACAATCGAGCACTTGGTCCACACAAATCTCAGTCCTAACTGCATTGAATAGGAAAAAATTGATCGTGTCATAGACACCAAGACGAATGGAAACTTCCAAACACTAGTAGAACATCTAAGTCTATTGGGTCATCAAAGCAAGGCAATTTCTTCACTAGGGAAAGTGGCTCACCATGAGTCAGATTCAACAGAAGTTTCCCATCCGATGGAGGAACTTGACACAATGGGGACCATTTCTTCCTAAGTGGGGAGGATTGAACCAAGTGGATACTAGTGGCCACCCACTTGTTCCACTAATTCATAGTGGTTCCACATCTTAACACATTTTCTACTATTTTTTGGGTCCCAAACTTTTGGGGTCGTTTTGAGGCCCTTAAAGAATTTATTTTGACGTGGCAATGCCCTATATATTCTAATGAAAATTATTGGGTCGTTCATAATGTGTAATTCTCGGCTAGACCTTTTCAATTGGTTATCGAGCGCCCCAAATGGAGATTACATGCAAATGTAACTCCCCTGAGAAGTTGATGTATCAACTAAACACATCGGGGCCCACAAACCTTTTGGTTTTTCATATTATAGGGTTAGTTTTTTGGATGTTTAGGGTTTTCTCATTGATTCTTTATGTTAAAATTCCTTTTCAACCTCTTTTAATCAACTTTTGGTGAGTGAGTGTAGTCATCACTTCTCTATCTTCATAGATAAGCTACCACCATTCTATCTAACTTGTGTGCTTTTCATTTTACAGTCTTTTGTATTTCAGATATTCATTAATATAATCTAAGTTTAACTGTATTATTGTGTTTCTTGCAATATCTTTGTGTGTTTCCTTGTTATATATTTTCCTTCATTCCATTCTCAATATAATCTGGATCAATGAATACTTTTACTATTGGGTGTTTTCCACAGGTTCCCATAACTCCCATCCTCGATATTATTCATTTCAAATTGGATGCTAGAAGAGATCCATACTTTGCTATGAATATAGGGATTGTGGGGGAGAAACTAGAACTTGTAGAGTTGCAAAGTTGTATTCCTAAGGTCCAGAATATATCCACTGGTAGGAAAAAAAAATGGTAATTAGATCGAGAGGAGGAGGTGTCTCCTTCATGGTCAATGGGGATCTTAGGGTGAGATGGATAGAGGATGTAGACATATTAACAATGGCTGGTATTTTTTTTTGTCATAGGGTCTCTATTTATTCGATAAATACTTAGACCCAACAAGAATGGGAACCACTTATTGGCTACGACCCTATAGTTATTTTGTTGGCTCATGGTTGAATAGGATTTGTTTTCAGGAGTAAGGACGAAACCTCCAAATTATTAACATTTGTTTGTTTATGGATAAGAATATCCTATCCATTAAACCAAGGAACCCATTTTTTGATGCTCAAGAATAATTTGAATCTAGTACCCCCAATGTGGGTGAAATTTTCCAATCTACCTATTGAATTTTGGTATGATTCTGGATAGAAGGCGATTGGGGTTGCTATGGGAAATTTTATCACTGCAGATGATAGATATAAATATATCTCTTCATGCTCGGTGGCTCATATTCTAGTTGAGATTGATATTCAATGGGGTTTATTTGAATCTATAAAACTTGTGGTGGATGGCCCGTCTTATTCTCAAATCTTGGATTACTTAAGCATCCCTTTCATATGTGTGTTTCCATAATTATGGAAATGTTGTGGAAGACCGTGGGAAGAAAATTCATAAGAAATTGTGGAAAGATAAGGAAGTAGAAGTGGTAGTTGAAGGAACTAACCTTTCTTCTTCTATGCCGATTGAGAATCCCAAGGAACATGGTGGATTTGAGGTGAAGTCTATGTCTGAGTCACAAGATCCAAAGTTTTTACAAGGGGGTTCCTTTACATTGAAGGATATAATAGTGGGGGACAGGTCCATCTCATTAAATTTTGGTTCACAACAGTTGGAGGTTCAAAATGATACTATTGCAAACATCTATGGAAATCTAGACTTTACTATTTTGCAATCGAACAAGTTGGAGACTATCTAAAACAATGGACCACCTGTCGACCCTCCCTTGGGTAATAAATCTAACTCTTCTTCCCATTGTCTTGTCTTAGACTCTAAAATTCCTACCAGATATAATTCCAGTCAACATTTCATATTTTTTGATCACTTAATACATAAAAATCCTAGGATCGAGGCTAGTGATTAAAATACCAAGTACTTTCAAAATTTTCCTAGGCATAGGAGAAAAATCAACACTTTTTGGGAATTAATAAACAAGGATGGAAAAAATGTTTTGGGATTCCATGATTTGATAAATTTGGGGGCTGATCACTTCAAGGATATCTTTAAGGAACCTACTAGAGCTAACTTATGGGAGATACTAAAAGTTTCATCATATTTTCCCATATTTTTTAATGAAAAAGAAAATAATATTCTCTATAGATTGGTGACTACGGAGGAACTTATGTTTGCACTTTGTACTTTTCATAAGTATAAGATCCCTAACCCTAATGGGTGGAATGAATTTTTTTTTATAGAATTATTTGATGTCCTTGGAGATGATTTGCTAATTGTTTTTTAGGAGATTAGGGAGACTAGGTAGATGGAAGGGAGTTATAATTCCACTTTCTTAGTTCTTATTCCTAAGTTGGATTTCCATTATGCATTTGATGAATTTGGACCTATTTCTCTATGTCATTGCCTTTATAAAAACATATCTATGGTGATAACTATTAGAATCAAACCCTTATTGTCCAATGTCATTTATTCTGAACAATTTGGGTTTCTAAAGGGTATACTTATACATGAAACTATAGGAATTGGTCAGGAAGGTTTGCACTCAATTAAAACTCTTCAGATTCCTACGACAATTATCAAACTAGAGTTGTCTAGAAATACTATGATACCGTGTCTTGTCTATATCTAAGGATTCTTCTCATTTAGATTGTGTTTGATATACTTTTGGTAAAATAGATAATGGGTTGTGTGCCATCCTCCTCCTTTTCTTTTTTAATTAATGGATCTTTAAACCTTCTAGGGGGTTTAGGTAGGGCTTCCCTTTGTCTCCATAATTTTTTATGTTGGTTGCAAAAGGTATAAGTAGAGCTATTCTTGAAGCTATACGACAAAGGAACTATTGTGAATTAAAATTGGAGGGAGGGAACAAATAAATCATATATTATTTGTAGATGATGTCTTGCTATTATTTTTTTTCTCTAAAGAAGAATGTCGACACTACAAAGATATTTTTGAATTATATTGTCTAGTCACAGGGATGAAAAATAACATTACAAAATATTCCTTGTATTTGCCTAAAGTTGAGGTACAAGTAAAAAACATTTCAGAGCATTCTTTTCCATTTCACTCTCATGATTTGAATGATGGAATTAAGTACTTAGGTTATACTCTCAAACATAAAAATTATGGAAATGTTGATTGGATGTGACTATTATCTAGATCCTAGGATAAAAAAAGAGTGATTTTTTTGTGTAATCATTGGATTTATAGGGGAGGAGATTAGTTCTAATTAAGTCAATACTAGAATCCATTCTAGTCTCTTGGCATCTCTTGGCTCATATTCCAAAAGGAATTTTGGATAGGATCAGGAAGGTGTGTTTTAACTATATATAGAAAGGAAGTTGTATTTGATGATGATTATGATTAATGCCCACTAAGACCGAATTGGTCTATCAGACTTTAATGGGGTCACATTTGGAAAACTGGAAGGCAACTTCTTTGCCTAAGGATCATGGTGTTTGGGGCATCAAGAACATCTTCCTTTTTGGTAAATCACTAGAAGCTAAGTCACTTTGAAATTTCTTGACCAAATATAGTCTATGGAGAAGGATTATAGTTGAAAAATATATTTCCCCTGGCATTTTCATAGACTGAATTAGAAGGAGAAGAAAGATTATTCATAATGTATCCAACCAATGTAAATCTTTGACATCAGATTTTCCAATCATAGGTTAGTTACTTGTTTGGAAAGTTGGTTCACGGGTTCAAGCCAGAGTAGGTGTTGATGTGATTCTAGGATATGGTGAATAAATTTTCCTCCGAGAAGGTTTAAACCTCCAACCACAAGAACAAGTAATATGCACATTGAAAAAAATGATAATCCTATGCTCACCTCAGTTTGGAGCCAAGGATGGATACAAGCTCATTCTTTGGGCTTAGAAGGTAACTAGGATCAGTGTTGGGATGGATTTTTAGTTGAGCTTAGGAAGTCACATGTAAGACTCATGGATTAATATGATGAAATTTCTTAGGCTTATAACAAAACTAGAGGTCTCTATACTGCCAAAATTGGATACATGACTTTACAAACACATGATGTACCATAAGTTTGTTGTTGGTCGAAGAAGTTATGGAAGGTTAAAATACCTCCAAAGTGCACTTTATTCCTTTGGGTTGCACTAAAAAAAAGGTTTTAACCTGGGATAGAATTCAAAATAGAATAAAGCAGGTCTAAGCATTTGCATCCTCCGTAGAAGTAGTGAAAAAACTTCCTTACATTTATTTTTAAAATTCCCTTACTTAAGACGTGCATGGAAAGAGGTTGTCAAACCTCACTTCAACAATTGTGGGATAAATCAATCCTGAAATTTTTCTTTCAAGAGGACTTTATTAGAACAAAACTAAAGGAATATAGAAAATTTCCATACTTTATTACATGGGGAATCTAGTTTGCAAGGAATTAGGATTTTTGAGGATGTCCAAATTCCCACTTTCAAAGTTTCATTACAAATTCTCTCACTGTTTGTTTCTTATAAGCCTAATATAAAATCAAAACCTAATTGCATGATAGGAGAGGTGATTATGAATAAGGATTATGCTTGGAGCTTCTTTGATGGAGCCTGCTAGGGTCTTGAATACTTTTGTAGTCTAGGTTTTGTGTTATTTATTTCTGAGGATTACTATTTCACTGGTAAGGAAAATCTAGGTATTGGGACCAATAATGAAGGTGAATTTAAAGCATTTATTCCTACTGAATTGTGCTTTAGAGAAAAATATTTTCTACTGTAGGTATCTGGAAACTTTGGTGTGGCTATCATTTGGATGAACAATGAAATCTAGGTCCACAATATTGGACTTTCATAACTAGCGTTAAAATTGAAGGATATCTCTAGTCTTTTTCAAATGATTATTTTTACTCATATATTTAGAGAATTAAACATGTTGGTTGATTCACTATTTAAGGAATCTTTGCACTAAAGTTTTCTTGTCTTACATGAATTTATGGAGGAACATATCATTTCCTCA
>SNQJ01S0084444.1:45161-59534 GCA_010110895.2 Picea sitchensis
GAGAGAGAGAGAGAGAGAGAGAGGTTCTTCAACTATGTTCTCTAATTTGATTATAGACATTTTTCAGCAGCCATGAGCGAACAATATAATAGTTGTGGAATAACTGGTGATGGTGTTAATGATGCACATGCTATAAAGAAGGCAAACTTAGGAATTGTCATTCCTAATGAAACTAACGCAACAAGAAGTTCTTCTGATATAGTTTTGACAAAGCTAGGTCTTAGTGTTATTATCAACACAATGTTAATAGGTCATGCAATATTCCAACAAATGAAGAATTGGTTTATATATGCAGTGTCAATTACAATACATGTTTTTCTAGGTTTTATGCTTTTAGCATTGATATGGAAGTTTGATTTCCCACCATTCATGGTACTTATAATTTCCATATTAAAAGATGGTACTATAATGATCGTTTCTAAGGACAAGATCAAACCATCACCTTTACCAGATAACTAGAAACTAGCAGATATTTTTTCCATCGAGATCATTATTGGTAGTTACCTAGCATTGATGACTGTTATATTTTTCTGGGTGGCTTACAAGACAAATTTCTTCTCGAGAAAGAGAGAAATATTTTGGAAAGAAGAGAAACAAGTTGGTGGTTCTTTTCATAATGAGAGTTGACACATTCAATCTTGAAGACAAATTGAACTCTAGAATAAAAGTAACTTGCAAATAGTATTTTTGACAAAATAAAATTTCTCCATCTTGAATCACGGCTCCAACAAGATGAAATAAAACAATAGAATCAACATTTTGAACTATTCCTTGTTCAAAGAAATTCTCTTTTTGAATTTGAGAATGATTCCTATCAGTGGCCAACACATGATCAAATCAATGACGCCACTTCAAAAGAAGATTCAATTTCAAATGAAGATGAAGTTTTTTATAAACAAGTTCCGCTTGCACTTTCCAAGCCCATCATCATACCCTGGGAAATAATCAACAACAATCACATAACATGTCTTGGATACAAAATGGAAGTGAACTTTCACATTTCAGATTATTCCAAACCAATCTAGTTCTAGAGTGTTGGATTCAGAAAATTCATATTCACCTACTCCAACTCAAGATTATATTCGTAAATGCCAACATTGTCATTGAGTTGGCCACATGGAGGATCAATATTTTGACATTCATCCTTGTGAGCATCGTGGAAATCATAACCATCCTTCAAATAGATGTTCCAAACATAAGAAACCTACAAGAGTAAAAGATCACTATGGGTGGATCACTTCTTGGAAATGGTCAATGTAACATCCCCACTGTAATTCTTGTAACATCACCACTATAATCCCTAATTTATTTAATGCTCAATGTATATATAATTTGTGGCAACGACAAAGCGATATATATGTGAAATGTATTTTTAAGTTTCAACAATAAAATGTGATGCCATATTCTAAGGGGTCATGGACATATATGGGGTATGAATTAATCCACAAGAGAGGGGAAGGTCTAAGAGAATGTCTAAGAGAGGGGTCCAATGGGTATTACCCATGTCTATTCACCCACATTCCTAAATTTTTATTATCATTATGTATTAAACTCTATTTTTTGTTTGAGTGACCCCAAAGCCAATCATTGAATGCATGTAAGAGGGTGGGTGTGAGAAGTCACATCCCATAGTTATTGGGAGCATGGGGGATAGGTACAATCATCTCGGGGAAGTGTGTGAATCAAGAAATCAATACAAAGGAGAGGAATTTTTTATGGGAAGTTACAACAATTTTGGACAGCCGATGTTTTTGGCATGAGCAAAAAGAAGAGAGCATACAATAAGAGTTGGGAGTTGGAGCAACCATGGAGGGAGAATTATAGAGCATTCTAGAGCATTTTTTGAGTGTATTTGGAGCAAACGACCAAAGAGATAGGTTTTCAAGCCTAAACAGAGAATTCCTGGGTGAGTTGCACTGTAACAACAATTGTTTGTTGGTATTTTTACTAGCAATGAGTTCCCTTGAGTTCCCAATAGAGAGATAAGTGGATACATGTCCCAGAGAGACCCTGATAAATGAATGAGATGATCGAGGGACTGATATCAGTGAAGGGGTACATTCCTTGGGTTGGAACGGTTGAGAGGAAGAGAGATGGTGGAAATCAGAATAGTTGTAGGAGAATACCATTGGGTTGTGGGTTTTATGAGCTGTGAGTGAACAATGAGAGACCACCCTCATTTGTGGATTTCTCTCCCCAGCTCGAGGGTGACTTGTTGTTGATATTTGGAATAACAAGTCTATGGTTTGGTGGAATGTCCGCTCCTAGTAGTTGGTTGCACAACTTAATCAAAAGAAAAGTGTTTTATTTATTTATGTGTTGTATTTATGAGTTTAATTGTTGCATATCAATTCTGTGTTTGATAATGATTATATATTATTGTGTTGAGTTATTTAAGTTTCATTCATGTCATTTTTAGCATGTTGTTGATGCATTTATTTAATGGTCCGATAGTAGTTAAATCTATGTAATTTGTAGATGGTAAGCTATAGGAAATTAGTCAGATTTAAAAATTTTAATTTATGAGTATTTCCACATGTAATGGACCTCAACTTGGTCGGGGAACATTACATTATGGTATTGGAGAATATAGTTCAAACACCGAGATTGTGTGGGCCAGGATGAGTGAAAATTGGGAAAATTCTCTGTTACATATTTCGATCTATGCAAATTTGGGGGAAAAATGGTGAAAAATTAGAGCGAAATCCCCAAATTCATGAGAAAATTTGAGTTGGATTTGCGTCATAGCCATCGAAGAGAGGTTTAATGGAGTCAATCTGCAGAGTTGCAGAACTAAATTCAACATGGAAGGTCAAAATTCATGTTTTAATGGCCTCTGTAGAATTGGTTGAATTTTGGTGAATCGAAGGTTGAGATCATGTTTTTTTATCAACGACCCAAATTCATTGTAATAAA
This sequence comes from Picea sitchensis, assembly GCA_010110895.2. Classification (NCBI taxonomy): domain Eukaryota; kingdom Viridiplantae; phylum Streptophyta; class Pinopsida; order Pinales; family Pinaceae; genus Picea; species Picea sitchensis. The sequence goes on from SNQJ01S0084444.1 coordinate 48,078, forward strand.
TTTAGAAACTTATAAGGTTTTCAAAGTTGGAAAATTCTAGCAGATCAACGACCAAGATTCATTTTCGGCCATTTGGAAGGTGAAGTAGATCTATGATCGATATTGATTTTCAATACTTTTGAAAATGGATCATATTGATGGTTTGTATTTGTTTTTATCCATTTGGAAGTTGGAGCAGATAAATAGTCAAGATCATTTCGGATGGAAGATAAACGACCCAGATTCATCTGAATTTTGTTCAAAAATTTCTAAGTGTTGGAGTTGGCCAAGATAATTCGTCGATGTCCAATGGTTGGGTCGGCCGAATTGGAAAATTGTTGTAGTCGCCAAAGGAAATCGTCGATGACCAATGGTCGAGTTGGAATTTTTAGCAAAGTGTCTCAATCGAGCAAGAAAAAGTATTGATCATTGATCGTCGATAGTCGATGGTTAGGGATCGGTAGAATTGGTGAGGTGTTCAGTTCACCTGAGAGAAGTTGTCGACCACCAATGAAGGAAAGAGTGTGATGATGTGTCATGCCACATCAAGATCCATGTGTCATGCCCCATCAACCAAGTTGGCACCTCAAGATGACATGCCAGTCATAATTGGTTGATGGTCGATGGTCGAGTCAGCCAAATTGGTGAAGTGTTTTCATATGCCAACAAGAATCGACAGATGGTTGATGGTAAGGTTGGTTGGTTCAATGATGTATTGAAAATCAGTTGCGAAAGGAAAGGGTCGATGACCAACGATCGAGTTGACATTTTTGGAAACATGTTATGTGCATCCAAAGGAAAATGCCAATCATCGATCACCGATAGATTTCAGATCAATGACTGAAATTTCACTTGATTTGAGATCGACGACTTAGATTTAAATAATCTTATAACAGTAAAACAACCAATTTTTCTCTGAATTTTATTGTTTTTGAAGGTCATAAACTTGTGGGGCAATTTTGAGACACTAAACGATGTTTTTAGGCAATCAAAATCCACAAGAATAGAGTGTACCAATGTACATTGTGTCTCTGTAGCTTAAATAAAAGAATTTAGAGAGAGGTATCCAATGAGCTACTCTAGGTGCAAAACATAGCTCGTATGAGAACATTATAACTGAGATAGTTAAGGTAAAATTTTGGCACCAATTTATTTCGAGAGGGAATAACTTCTTGCTCAGAAGTCCATTTTGGGCTTAGGAGAAGTCTATGGAAATATTAAGAACTATAGAAGATATCCATAGACCCATATTTGGAATCTAGGTATGTAACAATGTGCAATAAGAAAAAGAAAACACCTGTAGCATATGAGGATAAAATGAGAAAAACAATTGAAACTTATGTGGACCATAACTTTCAGCTCAGAGCTCAGATTTGAGAAAAAAAATAGTTGGTGGAAATTTCTTCATGAGGAGAAGACATCTATCCATCAAGAATTATGAATTGAATGCTAAAATTTCTTAGAAAGTGATAAAGTAAATTCTGTAGTAGCGAGTGAGTGGAAATTGCAGCTTGTGAATGTTGTAACTTTCCGCTCATAACTTAGATTGAGGCATGAATACAACCATTGGAAATATATTTTAGAGAGGAATGTGTCTAAGGAATCATATTTTAACTCGATGGATTTTGTTCTTCATAAATTGGGATGAAGAATAACATGTATTCTAATTGATGAATTGTTTTATGTTATGCATGTTCTAACACTAATTATTACATGCACATTTCTTGCAAAATTAGAGGTACAAGAAAATAAATTTGGTTTGTATATGAGGAATGGACTTATGGAATACGACCAGGGATATTACAGCCATGAGGAAGATATCATAGGTCTGCATCTCAATATGGGAAATGATGAGACAAGGCCTAATGAGAGAAGTGGTAGGCATGATCTTGTAACTATGAGAAGTCTGCATAGAGAAGTGTAGATCTATAGGGAAGATAATGAAAGGATTATGAAGGCTCAAGAAGATATACTTCAAAGTATTAATATGTTACATAAGAAAGTTAACAAAGACTCTACTACCAAGAAAGTAACTAGTGTTGGAAAAGTGACAGCATCTAGATCCCAAAACAGAAGGGATGATCATGGGAATGAAAAACAACCAAGAAGCATGAGTAGGTGTCATCATTCTCCAAATAAATCCACTAAAAGAAATCATGCAATTTTAGGGCCAGGAAGAAGCCCAAGTGTGTCTCCTGTCAGAAGATAGAGAAGAAGGCTCGAGGCAGACATCTTGCAAGGTGAACTCAGGAAAATTAAGCCACCAAATTTCAATGGTGAGCACATGAAAGGAGAAGAGGCAGAGGCCTAGCTGTTGGAAATGAAGAAATATTTCCAGCTGCATGATTACTCCTCAAGGGTATAAGCTATAATTGCAACCTAGTACTTGCAAGGAAAGGTAGCCATCTGGTGGGTTCAACTTAAGCAAGCCAAGCACCTTGATGAGAAGAGGATCTCATGGAGGAAGTTCAAAGGATATTTCTGAGAGAAATATTTATCCGAGCATTACTATGAAAGGAATATGAAATATTTCCTTGAACTCAAGATGGAGAGCATGACAATGGATGAATACAATACAAGGTTCTTTGAATTGTTGAAGTATGTTGACTTCATAAAGTATGAGAAAGTCAAAATCCAAAGGTTTCTAAGTGAATTACCATCTTTCTACAGTGAAAAGATACAATATGAAAACCCTAAGACCTTGGAGAAATCCAGAAGAAGAGAAAAACATCTTTATGAGAAAAGTAGAGGAAGGCCAGTTTTCCAAAAATCTTGGAATGACAAGATGAAAGGGAAAAATGGTCAAAGGAATAGAGGTTTTAAGCCACACTTTTTCAAGAAAAAATCCCAAGAAAATCAACATGGTTAGTCAACCCAAAATGAGCACAAGACTGTAGATTCATTTGGGAAAAGTCCAAGGTATAAACCTGTACAATGTTGGGGTTGTGAGGGAAATCACTTATATAGGGACTGCCCTCACAAAGAAGAAATAATGAGGAATGTCCACAACATTTAGGAGCCCGAAACAATGGAATACATGGGACGAAACATGACAAGGATTTATGCATCCTTGGACAACAAGAAAGTGTAATTTAAATCCCCCATGATTGAATTTTAAGGTAAGATTGATAACCATCCCATAAAATTTTAATCGATTCTAGAGCTAGCCATAGTTACATAAAATCTAACATTGTTGAAAGATTTCACTTGCAAAGGACTAAGCATAAAAAATATTGTTTAGCTCAATAAGACATAGGGGCTAAGAGGAAAATCAATTAGCTATTTAAATATTGTCCGATAGACATGAATGGACTTAACACAAAGGTAGATGTGAACACCATACCATTGGGTTAATATGATTGTCTAATTGACATGGATTGGTTGGAAAAACACCATGTTGTCCTAAACTGTTACAACAAGACAACCACATTTCTTGATGAAGAAGGGAATAAAGGTAAGGTTCAAGGCACCCCAAGAGTTGTAGTTGTTAGAGAAATTTCAGCTATGCAGTTGAAAAGGAGTTTTAGGAAGGGATGTCATATTTTTGTAGCCCATATGGAAGAGGAAACCAAAGATAAAGCGACAAGTATTGAATACCATCCAGTTTTAAAGGATTTTGAAGATGTTGTTGGATAAATCCCAGGATTGCCACCAAAGAGAAACATTGATTTCTCTATTTATTTGGTGCTATGAGATGCCCCAGTGTCCAAGACACCATACAAAATGGGCACACCAAAGTTGAAGGAGTTGTAGATGCATCTTGAAGAGTTGTTAAAGAAGGGGTATCTATGCCCAAGTGTGTCACCTTGGGGTGCCCTGACTATTTTTGTGAAGAATAAAGATGAAACCTTAAGGTTGTGTATTGATTTCAGACAACTAAATAAGGTCACCATAAAGAACAAATATCTATTTGCCAAGGATTGATGATTTATTTGATCAACTGAAAGGTGAAAGAATCTTTTCCAAGATTGACTTGAGATCAGGTTATCATTAAGTGAGGATAAAGGAAGAATATATAACCAAGACAACATTCATGACAAGATATGGGAATTATGAATTCATGGTAGTTCCATTTGGGATATCAAATGCCCCAACTATTTTTGTGTGCTTAATGAATGGAGTGTTCAGGGAATACCTAGACAAGTCTGTAATTGTGTTCCTAGATGATATACTCATTTACTCACAGACATAGGAGGAACATGAGCAACATTTAAGAATGGTGTTGCAATTTTTAAGAGATCATAAGTTGAATGTTAATCTAAGTAAGTGCATGGTGTTGCAATTTTTAAGAGAGCATAAGTTGTATGTTAATCTAAGTAAGTGCATATTTTATCCAAAGAAGATTTTCACTACTTGGGGCATATTATTTCAGAAAATGGGAAAGTAGTGGATCCTTAGAAGATAGAGGCCATTAGAGGATGGCCAATGCCAAGAAATTTCATAGAGGTTATATCATTCATGCGTCTTGTTGGTTATTATCGAATATTCATAAAAAAATTCTCAAAGATTGCAAGCCCAATCAATTATTTGCAAAAGAAGGGAGTGAAATTTGAATGGAATTCCAAGTGTGAAGAGAGCTTTCAACAACTAAAGGACATTTTGACAAGTGCACCAATCTTGAATATTGCATATCCGGATGAATATTTTGTTGTGTGCACTGATGCATTCAAGGAAGGACTTGTGGAGTCCTCAAACAAAACGATAATGTGGTATGCTATGAGTCCAGAAAATTAAAAGAGCATGAGAGGAATTATGCCACACATGACTTTGAATTAAAAACCATTGTACATGAATTAAAAATGTGGAGAAATTACCTCACGCAGAGAAAATTTGAGTTAAGGATAAACCATTGTGCTGTGAAACATTTGTTTCAACAACCCACATTAAATTCCAAACAAACTAGATGGTTGAAATTTCTTAGTGAATATGACTTTGAAATTAAGCATATAAAAGGAAAATAGAATCAAGTGGCTAATGCACTCAACATGAGAGCTCATGAAATGCATATTGCAGACATTAGCATGTATATGACTAATCTAAAAGAGAAAATTCTTGTAGTAGCAAATTTGGATCCGCAATATTTTAAAATAAAAGAAACATTACAACAAGACAATTTACAATAGAAATTTAAATATTTTGCGTTGCAAGAATATGGAATTTTCACGTATAGAGGAAAAATATATGTGTCGAATTCTAGTGAGATGAAAAATACAGTGATGAGGGAAATGCACAATGTGTCATATGGTGGTCACAGAGGATATTAAAAATCAATTGAACCTGCAAGAAGCCAATACTTTTGTCTAGTAATGAAGAAAGAAGTGTCTAATTACATAGCCACATGTATAGAATGCCAAAAGGTGAAGACAGAGAATAGGTATCCAGTAAGGATGTTTCAACCATTTCCCATTCCAGAATGGAAGTGGGAAGTAGTCATAGTGTATTTTATTACAAAGATGTTCAGAACAATGAAGCAAGATGATTCCATCATTGTGGTGGTGGATAAATTAACTAAGGTAGCACATTTCATTTATGTAAAGACAACACACAAGGTAACAAATATTGTAGAAGTATACTTGAAGGAAGTTGTCAGGCTACATGGAGTGCCCAAGGCAATAGTTTCCGACAAAGATCCCAAATTCACTTCTAATTTTAGAAAGGTTTTTTCAAAGGTTTTGGGACAAATCTAAATCTCAGTACAACATATCACCTAGAGTTAGATGGAAAAACAAAAAGGAATAACAAAATAATTGAGAACATTCTTATAATGTATGTGATGGATCAGCCATCAAAGTGGGAGGATTATATTCAATTAAAGGAATTTTGTTACAATAATGGGTATCAGGCCTCATTAAAAATGAGTCCATTTGAAGCATTGTATAGTAGGAAGTGTAACACACTCGTGAGTTGGGATAATCTAGTAAATAGAGCGCTTATTGGGTGAGATTTATTGAAGGAAATGGAAGAGAAGATGGAAAATATCAAGTATAATTCAAAGGTTGCACATAGGAAGAAAAGTTATGCAGGAAAGAACATAGTTTTTAGAGATTTCAAAGTGGGCGAACATGTATTTTTAAAAGTGAAGGTAAAAAGAAGTTCACTAAGATTAGGAAGTTGCCCAAAGTTGGCAACATGATATTGTGGACCTTTTGAAATATTAGAAAAGATAGGGATAGTTGAATACATGATAGCATTGTCTGCATCCATGAGAGTGCATAATGTATTTAATGTTTTATTATTAAATAAATATGTGCTTGACCCTAACCACATAATTGATTGGATTGTGATCTGGGTGGAACCAGTACACATCCTGGACCGGAAAGTCAAAGTGCTCAGGAACAAATCCATAGGGTTGGTAAAGGTTCAATAGACCTACTATTTTCCCGAAAATGCTACATGGGAGCACGGAGAAAACATGTGGGAGGAATCCTGCAAATTATTGTCAATTTTGAAGAAAACACAATATAATAATGCAAGACTCCATTTTTTAGTAGCTAGAGTTTCAAAACCACATCTCTGAGTCCTAGAAAACTATTGGGGGCCCTAACAAATGAATATTAGAGCTTGATGGACTGAGAATAGTGAAGGGGGTATATTCCTTGGGTTAGTGGGTTGAAAGGAATGTGATATTTTGTTTGGAACTACTACTACAATTGTAAAATTGCAGAATTTGTATTTCTTTACGCATTGTAATATGTATGTATGTATGTATCGACATAGTGTGCACTTGAGGACGACACGTAGTTGTAGATATAATGTGTCTCTATGACCAAGCGATGTATATGAAAAATGTATTTCTAAGTTTCAACAATAAAATGTGATGCCAACTACTAAGGGGACATGGACAAGAGGGATAATATCAATGATTGGTAATCATGATTCAAGTTTCGAATATTCATATCAATCAAGAAATAACAAGCAAGCTAGAGTCAGAGCCATATTCCATCAACATGTTTTGGTTTGTGGTCTTCCTTAAACCTCCATTTAGTATAAGACTTACAATTGTGGAATTGTACTTGTATATTATGTGTAACCCATTTTAAAAACTTTGAATGATATGTATTAAATGTAATCACTAATTAAAACAAAAATTGGGGTTTATAAAGTGCAAATTTTCATTCTAAACATGCTTGCAAAATTAGATTATGAAAGTGCCAATATTGGTTTTCAAAAGTGCAAAGTTAGATTCTTACTTTAAAAATGTTGTTTTTATCCCACCTTGAAGAGACAAACTAGAATTAATCCAAATTTAATGAAATTAGGGTTCTAAACTTTTGATTCTTAATTATGTACATTTACAATTAAGTATATACAAATTATGGTGGAAATCACTCTCAAATCATTAACAATCAACCATATTAATCTATAATTTGAATATATTATCAACAAATTATATAATTTTCAATCATGAACATCGACCTATTTTCATTTATGATCTACATGTGTGATGTAGATAAATGATTAAGGCATATAGTGGCAATAACTAGGGATTTTATCGAGGTTTTGACTTCACTCATAGGGTAATCAAGTGAGCATCTCTTAGAGTGGTCAGTGTTTACCCTAGCCGCTTCTGCCTGAATCTATTGAAAATAACTTGGAATCCCTACTGTACTAAGCTGGTACAGGTCAAATCCGTGAGTTGGCCCCATTGGATTGCTTTTGGATTCAATAACATGAGTCACATTTTCGAGTCAAAGAAGGAATAACCTATGAGTTAGTCCCATGGGATCACCAATATAGAAGGGTGTGCTCCAAAAATTTATGGATCCCCAAAGGATGAGGGGCGCTACTTCTACATAGAAGGAATACTTGTCACTATGATGAAATCTTGGTGCAAGTGTTTTTTCTTTATAGAAGAGGGACAAATCAAATTTTAGGGTTGATGAAAACCCTAATCTTGAGCTTCCTACTATTGAATGATCTATTTTGTCTTATGTGGAATATGCATGGAGAGTTAAACAATATCACAAATGAAAATATGAATGATTCCTTGGTGGATGAAAAATGATGGATCCTAGTGCTAGAGTCCATGGATAAAAGTTGCTCGTGGAAAGAGTGATTGGAGTGTATCAAAAAAATGGGTATCCAACAACGTTATCCAACGTGGTGTTGTAGAGATAGTTTTCTAAGAAAAGTGATAGTGTATCAGACCAAGAAGATGGTGGGGAATATGAAACCCTATAGTAGGTGGGTGCTTCCTAAATTTTGTGGCTAGCCACAAGTCTAAAGATAAATGACAATGATCCACTTGGAAACCTGGTTAAGCAAAAAAAATTGGGATAGAGTGTGTGTTGCTTATATGGGAAGTGATCCAGGTGGATATCAGTGGCCATCCATCTATTCCACTATCTCAAAACACAGTTTTCCACCTTGGAATTTTTTCTACGGTTTCTTGAGTCATGAAATTTTGGGGCCATTTGGAGGCCCTAAACGTCATTTTTTGGCGCGAAAGCGCCTAGCATGTAACCATAGGAAAATGCTAGGCCAAACAAAATGTGTACTTCTTGGCTAGACCTTTATGATGGTATACCGAGTTCACCAAACATAGATCGTATGCAAAATTTACACCATCGAGAAGTTGACGTATCAACAACCCCCATTAGGGCCCACAAACCTTTTTCGTCACATCTTTTGGGGTTAGGTTTTTGGATGTTTAAGGTTTTCTCATTAATGATTTATGTTAAAATTACTTTTGAGCCTTGTTGTAAACATATTCTTGTGAATGCACATAGCCATCACATCTCTTCTCAAAGATAAGATACCATCTTTCTAGTGAGTTCAGTTCGCTCTGCATTTTATAGTTCCTGTACAATTTGTTCATTAATAAAAATTGTGTATTACTATATATCTATGTTTATTGCGATATCTTTGTGTCTTTCTTGTCACATTTCTGTGTTTCATTTAATTGCCTCATAAATTTGGATCAGTGGTATCAAAGCAATCTTCTCCTTGTCATTTCTTAGTGCATGTCCCGAATGAGGTCGGGGTATAGAGAGTTGAGTCTCGATCTAGTTTCTCTTGAGGAAAAACACTCTCTCCAACCCAAGTGGCCTCCCATAGTAGAAGAAAAGAGAGATGAGGGAGAAGGAGATCTTATCAAGTTGTTTCTCATGGAATCCCTTGCGTAACATAGGAAGAAGATGATGGATAATTTTTCCCAAATCCTTCGACGATTTCCAACAAAAATCGATGCATCTCATCAAGCGACCACTTTGGAGGTGCCACCCCCTTCAAGGTATAAGTTAATTTCGATATTCCCATATTTGAAGTTCAGATAGATGCAGATGCTTTGGAAAAGTGGTTAAATCTACTAGAAGGTTATTTCTTTGTCCAATTTTTTTCCAAATAGGGAAAATATCACCTTTGCACTCCTTAAGGTTGTCCTCCATGTCAAAGATTGGTGGGAGACTTACTGTGAGAAAAAATCTGCAGAGGAATATGGAATATTTGGGGTCGAGCCCACGTGTGACTCTTTTATGGATACCATCAAGGAACAATATTACCATGTTGGAAACTATGATAACCAATACATGAGATGGACCACACTACATCAAGAGAGGGACCAAAAAGTGTCGGAGTTCGCATATACTTTCCATACTTTGCACACCAATATGGGTATCAAAGACTCTGAGAGACATCTGGTTCTAAAATATTGTGGGGTCTACATAGGTACATCCAAGTGGAAATGGAGTTTCTGTACATCTCACCATTGGGAGCTGCTTATCGATATGTCGTCAAAATCGAGTAGAAATTTAAGAAGTGGAATAAGAGGGAGTTGGGGTCTACAAATCTGCAACAACCGAAGTATGGAAAAGGGAACCCTAACTCACAGAACAACCAATATCAATATAACCAATCCAAGTTGTAGGAAAAGAAGGGTAACATGAAGATGAAGAAGGACACTGGAAAGTGGTGTGAATTCCATAAAATCCCCTGGCATAACATTGATGAATTTCGTTTGAAAAATTAATCAGTGATCGAGTTGAAAGAAAAAGAGCCTAACCTTGACTCAGAATCTGATTTAGAAATAACTAAAAGGAACAGATCATTGACGCAGAAGCCACTACTATCATCATGACCACAACAATCCAAGTAGAAGAACCAGAGGAGCCTGAGGAGGGGGACCGCTTCTTCCATTCATAGATGTGGGTGAAGGGTACCCCATTGCATTTCATTGTTTATAGTGGAAGTCAAAATAACCTAATCTTCATAGAGGTTTTCAAGTAGTTGGTTTGGTCAACAACACCACACCCACAACCATACAACATTGGGTGGCTTCACCATGGATGATATCTCTGCGTCAGCCAACACTGTCGCCTTTCCTCTGGAATCAAGCCCTTCAAGGATGAGGTACTCTGTGGTGTTTCCCCATTAGAAGTATGTGATGTTATTTTAGGCCAACCATATATGTGGAAGTGTCATGTTGTTTATGAGTCCCGACCCTGTAGTGCCATTGTTACTCTGGGGGGTTAGCTCTACAAAGTACCAAAGGTAGTTCTAACTATTGTCTTGACAAAATATTTTCACAAAGTAATCTCTCATATGGAATTTTTTAGCCTCTTCACGATCCTATATGAACGTGAACAGAAGGACACTACAACCACTATAGCCTTGGCCTAAGACCTTTCTATCTAGTAGAAGCAGGTCAACAAGATTGTAGAAGAGCACAGAGATATTCCTGCTTCACCTGCGAGGGTGCCTCCACACTACCCAATCAATATATATATATATATAAAATATCCCTTTAGATCTATTGGCCACAACCCTTTTCAGGTGTTCTTGGGGTTCCAACCATTAGCCCCCATTGATATAACTCTTCATGTTGCATCTTCACCGACAGAGTCCTCCCACACTCAGATCAAGGAAGATCATGTAGATATATTGGTTTAATGGATCCAAACCCTCCAACAATAGGTTCATGACATCCTTCAAAAATCTAATGCCAAGCAAAAACAAGACAACTTCTCAGCAAGGCAAGCAACTCACCAAGGTTCAGATTCATTAAAAGCTTCCCCATCTCCCATGGGAACTTGAAGCAATGGGGACCATTTCTTCCTAAGGTGGGAGGAATGACCCAGGTGGATATCAATGGCCACCCAACTATTCCAGTGGCTCAAAACATGGTTTTCCACCTTGGTATTTTTTCTACATTTTTTCAGATCTTGAACTTTTGGGGTTGTTTTGAGGCCCTAAATGACATTTGTTTTGGCACGACAACACGTAGCATGTATCCAAAGGAAAATGCTAGGCCAAACTGAACATGCACTTTTCAACTAGACCTTTTCGATAGTATACAAAGTGCCCCAAATGAAGATTGTATGCAAAATCTATGCCCTTAAGAGGTTGATGTATCAATTACCCCCATCGAGGCCCACAAACATTTTGGTGTTTCATATTTAGGGGTTATGGTTTTGTATGTTTAGGTTTTTCTCATTAATTCTTTAAGTTAAAAATTCCTTTTGAGCCTCATTGTAAACATAT
>SNQJ01S0084445.1:9462-41300 GCA_010110895.2 Picea sitchensis
TGTAAAACAGAGGTAGTAGCCTCACATTGAGTTGGTGCTCAATTATAGATGATGTACAGAACTTAAAAGACTGCCTATCATTTCAAAGAAGAAGAGGTTTTATCCCTTTATGGGTTTCCTCGTGAAAAATCTGTCTCTGTGTATACTTTATGTGTGACTGTTGTTCTTTACCATTACTATCCATATGATGTATATTGTTGATGACCACATGAAGGAAGATTAATAATGTTTTAACAGACTTAAAATTATTTAAGCTCACATACAACTGATTCACCCCCCCTCTCAGTTGTATTAATAATTTCAACATTTACAACATCCATTGTGGCTCAACTTTTCATGGATCAGGTCTTCAAGCTTCATGGCATGCCACATTCTATTATTTCTGATCGCGACCCAAATTTCACCAACAATTTTTGGAAGGAATTGTTCAAGCTACAAGGCACCCAATTGCATCTCAACACAACTTATCATCCCCACACTTATGGTCAAACTGAAGTTGACAACAATTGTTTGGAAACATATTTGAGGTGTTTTTCCTCAGAAAGGAAAAATCAGTGGGCTCAATGGTTACCACTAGATGAATGGTGGTACAACACTTTGTACCATACATCTACCCGAATGACTCCTTTTGAAGTGGTATATGGACAAAATCCACCATATATTCTCTCATATTTTCCAAGTGTCTCAAAGGTCCATGCGATTGACCAAATGCTTATAGTTCGAGAGGCTATTCTCCATACCCTCAAAGCAAATTTGTTCATGGCCCATAATCACATGAATCAACAAGCAGATCAAGGTCACTCTAAACGCCAATTTGCAGAAGGGGATCAGGTGTTTCTTTAACTGCAACCTTACAAGAAAAATTCCCTCAAGGCTAACCATTGTCAGAAAACGACACCCAAATTTTATGGTCCTTATACCATTCTCAAGTGTGTAGGATAGGTGGCATATCAGTTAGATTTTCCCAGTCATTCTAAGCTCCATCCTATTTTTTATGTTTCCTTCTTAAAGAAGGTAATTGGAACTAAGTGCCAAAATCAAACCAACCTTCCCAAGTTGGATGAAGAAGGATTCATTTGGCTACAAACACAAGTAGTTTTGGACCAATGTGAGTGTTGTTTGCATCAAAAAACCATCAAGAAAGTGTTATTCCAGTGGAAAGATACAACTCCAATAGATGCCACTTGGGAACCTGATGCAGGTCAGGTACACGCACACATACCCCGCAGGGTCTCTGCACGCACCTCCTACTCTCAGGATCATTCAAATCCCTTTTCGCTGAGCCGAATTAGCTCCTTTGACTCCCAAATGGAATCCCTTCGAATGTTGACCCACAGGTATTTTTCTTCACCCTATCACAGCCTTCTGAATGACCATGGAAAAATTCTCCATAGGGAATGTAATATCGGGTTTCAGGGTTTCATGTTTCCTGTTGTTGAGAGTTTCTGTACTCTCGAATCCCCGATCACCGATGAGATCTCTACCCGGCCTTAGCCCCTCCTGGATATGCTCTGGTCCACACGACCGTGCTCACAAGACCGTAGCCTTATATCTTTCCATCGGGTTTTGGACTTAAATTTTCCCGATTCTTTCCAATCCCCATTAGCCCTCCAGGCTAAGATCCCCGTCCACATGACCTTCTCCTATATGACAACAGCATATACTTTTGTTGGGGTTTCAGACTTTCCGATGCCAAAATGCAATCGCCCTTAGGATCCGCGATCCTCCGATTCCCGATGCGTGTTAGCTTCAGCAAGCCTTCCTGGCTCAGCCCCTGATCCATGTGACTACTATCCCCATGACCTCAATATTATATTCCCGTCAGGGTTTTGGAGTTTTCAATGCTACAATGCATTTTCCTACGGGATTCCCGATCATCCAAATCCCGACTCTCCACTACACTGACAGCTGTCCCCTCACGATGGCACTGTCCTCTTTCTCTGATGTGCTAACAGCTGGCTCCCACAGTGGCTCCTTATTCTTTTCCGTTGTGCTGACAGCTGGCTCCCACTCATCGAGGTATCGCGTTTCGTGATTCCAACATGCACAAACACTTTGTCTACGGGATCCCCGATATCCCGATGGACGGCTTCCTTATTGGGCCTTTTCCCGATGGTTCTGATTGCTGCCACGCGTCCCTTCCAGATGGAAGGTCCCAATTACTCCAGGATTTCGAGGCTTATGATGTCTCGATTCTTTCGACCTCAGGAATCCCGATTTCCCGATGGCTAATATCTCGACTCTCTCCGGATCTCTGACACCTATCCCCCTAAACGGACGACTCAGATTATGCCGGGGTTTTCAACCTGGATTTCCCCAATCTCTTGTCCACGGGAATGCCAATTTCCCGATGCGCCAAAGTACCGACGGGCGCTCGATCTCCACCACATGTCTCCACCAATGGATGGTCCAGATCACTCCGGTGTTTTGAGACTTGAAGTGTCTCGATTTCCTTGTCCTCGTGACTACCGATATGTCGATGTCTGGAATCCCGATGGTAACCCTCGTGCAGCTCCTATCCAATCCGACAGCTGACAGGTAATCTGCTCCAATCTGGTAGTTCAGATCTGTCCTTCTTGTGCGCTTCTCCAGAGGCTAAACTCTGTGCACCTTCTCCTGATCCAACGACTGATGGGATTTCTATGTGAACATTTGACGGTCCACAACCTCCTCCTTTGTGCACACTCCAGAGACTAAACTTCGAGCATCTTCTCCCGATCCAATGGCTGATGGGATTTCGAGGTGAGATCTAACGACTATCGGTCTCCTCCTGACAGTGTGCTTCTCGCCCAATCTAAGGGTTGACGGGACTTTTCTCTAGATCTGACAGTGCATATCATTTCTTCTCGTGCACTTCCTCTGGTGCTCTCTGGACGTGAAGTCTTCAGCGGTCCGGGTTTCTTCTCCGCCGATCCGATGGCTTCTCTACTCTCTTCTGAGCTTACGCACTCCTTCTTCCCAGACTTGGGAGAATTTCAAAATCCCAAAGGCCTAAACCTTTGTCTGTTTCCATGAACTCCACAACTATGAGTTCCTTCTGCACGCGTAGAAACATTGGCCCTCCAGAGATTTTATTTTTGAATCCTTGGAGGATCCTTCAAGTTCTTCACTCCTTGTAGAGTCTCCTCATGCACACACTGGTGCTGTCCCTCCTAAGCTTCTTTGAATACTCAGACCCCCTAAGGGATTTTATCTTTCTTCTCCCATAGATGGAGAATATGGACGCCCTCCTGGCTATCCTTCTACTCAAGCAACCTCTTGCTGAGTCTTCTAGGTATTCAGCAACCCAGTGAAGATCCCTCAATGGATTCTTCCTTCAGCTCATAGAACTCAAAGAGTTCTTTCCTCTTCTGTGCCTGTCTGCACAATAACTCAAATTCCCACCTGGCAGAGTGTCTTCTCACAAAACGTGTAACAGTTATGTCCTTCTGTGCACCTATGCACCCGCTCAATGCCCACCTGACAAAGATTCTCATAATCCTCAGTGATTCTGGCCCTCTCTGAACTCACAACAGAGTTCCTCCAACTGCACCTTGTGCATATGCTCAATGCCCACTTGGCAGAGCTCTATAGAATTCACAACAGAATTTTGTTTGCAACCGTGTTTCTCATACATAGCCTAGCCTCTAAGGTATTCAACAACCTTGAGGTCTTCCTCTCGAGGTGTTGACTTCAGCTCCTGTGCCACAGTACGTCTTTTTCTAACTCCGCAGAGTTCATAAATGCATCCTTTGTGCACGACTCTCACAACTCGCAGCGTTCTGTCACACCCTCATGGTGTGAAGCCTCAAAGACCTTCGCCTGAAATCACACTAACTCCCTGCAAATGCCTACCATACATACATTCACAACATATAAAGAAACACACACATACATCCACATAACACAGAACATGTGCAGGAAAAACTTCTTCTGTATTTCAATTAAAATTGGTAAATGCCTGTATTTACAAAGGTGTTCCCGAGCTCTCTCTGGCTCTTCTCTTATTCTACTCATTCCTCACTACTCAAAATGAGATCTAAAAATATCTTTTACCTGAGGGGGCTCTTCGAGCGCTTCCCTCCAAATCTACCTACCCTATTCAATTACATTGAATGGGATGTCTAGTCCAGAATCGGATCTAGATCTCAGCCACTGCACACATTAAAGGCTAAACTACTCTACGCTTGCACAAAGGCATGACTTCCTGGCTCAACAACCTAAGCATTTAAATTACATTGAATTCAAATTTAAATGAGGTTGCGCCTCTCTTTTAGCGTGAGATTTGAATTCACCGACGTGGCTGGTTGACGTGGAGAGATGCTCCTGCATCAAACTCCTTAGCTGCAAAATCATGAGCTCCTGCTCATGCGCTTCCCTTCTAAGCGGTTGGATCTCCTCCTGGATCCCAAACAAATATCTGGAGCTTCCCATCTGCTCCATTCTGCTACTGCTGCTCCTTCTGCACTATTGTTGTTGCTGCTTCATTCCTTCTGCTCAGCTTCTCCCTGCTGGCAGTCTCTGCTGACCTCAACATCAGGTCCATGATCTCCTCGGTCACTGCATCCAGCTGCTCCCATGGCTGGTCCTGTTCATGCAGTCTCCTCAGCTGCAAAATTTTTTGGCACATGAGAAGATCACCATGATCTCCCATGCCTCCTTCATCTGTTTCCAACTTCACCTGTTACATGTGCATGCCCTACGCTTTCACTCTTTCCTCCAAGGATTCTATCTGTTCCCACAGATCAGCAAAGAAAATGTTGTCTGCCCCTTTTTCTTCTTTTGCTGCAAACTCCCAACAAGTTGCGGTCTCTTCCGCTTCTTGGCTGAAAATGTTGAGCCATTCCTCAGAATGCTCGTCATCCTCCTCTGCTTCTTTTGTTGTCAGCTCCAATGCTATAGCTTCCTCAGCTTCTTGGCTGAAAGTGTTGAGACACTCCTCAGAATGCTCATTTTCTTCATCTGCTTCTTCTGCTTGGGCAGTCTCAAACACCTGCTCCAATTCCTCCCTGACAGTCTCAACCGACTGTTCTTCTGATATTGTTGCATCATCTGCAACACAAACTTCTACCTCCTCCTGGGAAAATGGTAGGAATATTCCAATTCCCCCAATCATTAGAATATCTTTCAGCTCCTCCTCCTCTGTCAGCTGCATCCTCTAATCTAAATCCATCTCTGAATTTATGAGACCCTCAGATAGTCTCATATTCTCAGTCAGCTCCTCTGACTGATTCCAACTCATATGCTCATCCCTACCCACCTGGCAATATGGGATGATTCCACTACTCTCCCGGCAGATTATGAGATCAACCGATCCCATCTTCATCAACACTCCTTGCTGCATCGAACTCACCTCCGAGTCCATGAGACCTTCAGATAGTCTCGCATGCTCATCTCATCCCACCTGGCAATCTGACATGCTTACACTTCCCTCCCGACAGTCTTCAAGATGCCACAACGATCTCCTTTCACTGCCCAGCTGGCAATGTAAAATTCCCTCGCTGTCCTCCTGATAGTCCATGAGATCCCACAATGATCTCAATTATGTTCCCTTGCCCACCTGGCAATCTGGAAACCTTCTACTACCCTCCTGGTAGTGCTTGAGATCTTCAGCTGATCTCATTTCAATTTCAAAATCGTTGAGACTTTCCCCAGTCTCTGGTTCACATACCTGAACCATCTTCTTATCCTGCCGCAGCTTCAATTCGAGCTCATCTATTTTTTCCATTATTTCAGCGAGCTCTCTATCCATCCCTGCACGCCTTTCTGCCTTGCTTTTCTTCCCAGCATGCCTATGGCCTTCAGTAGCCATCTTGCTGTCTCTGTTTTCCTTCCTAGCAAACCTGCTGCTATCACTCTGCACTAAGAGTTATACAAGCTTCATCATCCTACAGTCTCCCTGACTGTCTTCCCGATTGCTTCCTACCTGCAAACAATCCTTACAAAGTCCTCAGCAACTTTGTCTTCCTTCACCTGAAATATACAAATGAATTTCCTGCTCTGATACCACTTGATGCAGGTCAGGTACATGCACACATACCCTGCAGGGTCTTTGCACGCACCTCCTGCTCTCAGGATCGTTCAAATCCATTTTCGCTGAGCTAAATTAGCTCCTTGGACTCCCAAATGGAATCCCTTTGAATGTTGACCCACGGGTCTTTTTCTTCACCCTGTCACAGCCTTTTGAACGACCATGGACAAATTCTCCACAGGGAATGTAATATCGGGTTTCGGGGTTTCGTGTTTCCTGCCATCGAGAGTTTATGTACTCTCAAATCCCCAATCACCGATGAGCTCTCTACCCGGCCTTAGCCCCTCTTGGCTATGCCCTGGTCCACACGACCGTGTTCACAAGACCGTAGCCTTATATCTTTCCATTGGGTTTTGGACTTAAATTTTCCCGATGCTTTCCAATCCCTATTAGCCCTCCAGGCTAAGATCCCCATCCACGTGACCTTCTCCTATATGACCGCAACCATATACTTATGTCGGGGTTTCGGACCTTCCGATTCCAAAATGCAATCGCCCTTAGGATCCGCGATCCTCCGATTCTCGATGCGCGTTAGCTTCAACTAGCCTTCCTGGCTTAGCCCTTGATCCATGTGACTACTATCCCCATGACCTCAATCTTATATTCCCGTCAGGGTTTCGGAGTTTTCAATGCTACAATGCATTTTCCTATAGGATTCCCGATCATCCAAATCCCGACTCTTCGCTACAATGATAATTGGCCCCTCACGATGGCATTGTCCTCCTTCTCTGATGTGCTAACAGCTGGCTCCCATAGTGGCTCCTTCTTCTTTTCCTTTGTGCTGACAGTTGGCTCCCACTCATCGGGGTATCGCATTTCGTGATTCCAACGTGCACAAACACTTTGTCTACGAGATCCCCGATATCTTGATGAACCAAACACCGATGGACGACTTCCTTGTCGAGCCTTTTCCTGATGGTTCTGATTGTTGCCAGGCGTCCCTTCCAGATGGGCAGTACCGATTACTCCGGGATTTTGAGACTTATGATGTCCCGGTTCTTTCGACCTCAGGAATCTCGATTTCGCGATGGCCAATATCCCGACTCTCTCCAGATGTCTGACACCTCTCCCCCTGAATGGACAGCTCAGATTATGCCAGGGTTTTCAACCTGGATTTCCTCGATCTCTTGTCCACGGGAATGTCGATTTCCCAATGTGCCAAAGTACCGACGGGCGCTCGATCTCCACCACGTGTCTCCACCAACGGACGATCTAGATCACTCTGGTGTTTCGGACTTGAAGTGTCTCGATTTCCTTGTCCTCATGACTCCTGATATGTTGATGGCTGGAATCCCAATGGTAACCCTCGTGCAGCTCCTGTCCAATCCGACAACTGACGGGTCATCTACTCCAATCTGACAGTTCAGATATGTCCTTCTTGTGCACTTCTCCAGAGGCTAAACTCTACGTGCCTTCTCTTGATCCAGCAACTGACGGGATTTCTATGTGAACATCCGACGGTCCACAACCTCCTCCTCTGTGCACACTCCAGAGACTAAACTCTGTGCATCTTCTCCTGATCCAACAACTGATGGGATTTCTGGGTGAGATCCGATGGCTATCGGTCTCCTCCTGACAGTGCGCTTCTCGCCCAATCTGATGGCTGACGGGACTTTTCTCCAGATATGACGGTGTAGATCGTTTCTTCCCGTGTGCTTCCTCTGGTGCTCTATGGACTTGAATTCTTCAGCGGTTTGGGTTTCTTCTCCGCCGATCCGATGAATATTGTGCTCTCTCCTGAGCTTACGCACTCCTTCTTCACAAACTTGGGAGAATTTCAAAATCCCAAAGGCCTCAACCTTTGTCTGTTTCCGTGAACTCCACAACTATGAGTTCCTTCTACGCATGTAGAAATGCTGGCCCTCCAGAGATTTTATCTTTGAATCCTTGGATGATCCTTCAACTTCTGCACTCCTTCTAGAGTCTCCTCATGCACACGTTGGTGCTGTCCCTCCTAAGATTCTTCGAATACTCAGACCCCCTAAGGGATTTTATCTTTCTTCTCCCACAGATGGAGAATATGGATGCCCTCCTGGCTATCCTTCTACTCAAGAAACCTCTTGCTGAGTCTTCTGGGTATTCAACAACCCAGTGAAGATCCCTCAATGGATTCTTCCTTTAGCTCATAGAACTCAAAGATTTCTTTCCTCTTCTGTGCCTGTCTGGACAATAACTCAAATGCCCACCTGGCAGAGTGTCTTCTCACAGAACGTTCAACATTTCTGTCCTCCTGTGCACCTATGCACCCGCTCAATTCCCACCTGGCAGAGCTTCTCAGAATCCTCAGTGATTCTGGCCCTCTCTGAACTCACAATAGAGTTCCTCCAACTGCACCTTGTGCATATGCTCAATGCCCACTTGGCAGAGCTCTATAGAATTCACAGCAGAATTCTGTCTGCAACTGTGTTTCTCATACACAACCTAGCCTCTAAGGTATTCAGCAACCTTGAGGTCTTCCTCTCGAGGTGTTGACTTCAGCTCCTGTGCCACAGCACATCTATGTTTGACTCCACAGAGTTCATAAATGTATCCTCTATGCACGACTCTCACAGCCCGCAGTGTTCTGTCACACCCTCCTGGTGTGAAGCCTCAAAGACCTTCGCCTGAAATCAAACTAAATCCATGCAAATGCCTAACATACATACATTCATAGCATATAAATAAACACACACAAACATCCACATAACACAGAACATGTGCAGGAAAAACTGCTTATGTATTTCAATTAAAATTGGCAAATGCCTGTATTTACAAAGGTGTTCCCGAGCTCTCTCTGGCTCTTCTCTTATTCTACTCATTCCTCACTACTCAAAATGAGATCTAAAAATATCTTTTACCTGAGGGGGATCTTCGAGCGCTTCCCTCCAAATCTACCTACCCTATTCAATTACATTGAATGGGTTGTCTAGTCCAGAATCGGATCTAGATCTCAACCACTACACACATTAAAGGCCGAACTACTCTACGCCTGCACAAAGGCACAACTTCTTGGCTCAACAGCCTAAGCATTTAAATTACATTGAATTCAAATTTAAATGAGGTTGCACCTCTCTTTTAGCGTGATATTTGAATTCGCTGGAGTGGCTGGCTGACATGGAGAGATGCTCCTGCATCAGAACCAACTACCATTCTACTACAATTTCCACATCTCAAGCCTTGAGGACAAGGTTGTTTTTAAGGGGGAGGACATGTTAGGGACCTAACACCTTACGTAGATAGAATAATATATTCCGATGTAATACAGGTCAATATTAACAAGGCCTAACAATAAGGAAGAATAAGTCTAATGTAAGAAGACAAAATAGAAGCTTCCGCTTCTAGAAGAATCTTCCTCTAGATGGTTCTTTTGATAGAGATATTTAGTATAAATAGGATTCGAGGGTATGAGAATGGTTTTCTTGGATATTATTGTAATAGATATATTGTTTGTTGGAGGTTTTCCCCTTGAAGAGGCAAGTGAACATTGATCTCAGTAATCAAAGTGTTCTTTCTGGTGTTATTCTTGTTATTCTTTTTATGGTTTTATTGTTGTTCATCTTCCATTTATAGCTATTTATTTATGTCCTGCATACTTTTTTATATCTGGAATATTACATTCAATATATTCAACAATTTAGGTAGGAGTACAATTGGAGTGTAAGACTCACTACTCTGAGGTCTTCGACATACCGTTGGGGAAAGACGAGAGGATCTCAATCATTAGGCACATAACTTCATCGATTTTGAATTTGGACTAGACTGGATTCATGGGATGGTTGAATCATGAAATTCAAGAGACAAAGTGTAGAATGGACGACTCAGGTTGGATAAAAATTACCTTGGACAAAAGAACAAAATATGATAAGACTCAGGAAGTGTAATATTGGCATAATTCTGTGATGTAGGAGGCACCACAAATTGTCCATATGCTTGGAAGAGTATCCAAATGGAGGAGGACACAACTCTATGTAGTGAGAACAACTTCCTAAGGTCATACTATATCCCAATTCTTGGAAAACAAACAGAATGATGTGCTTTGTCCAAGGGATACTATCTTTCTACAAAAAAAAGAATGTATATGTTCATCCCCTCTTTTCAGAATATTTGATTTTTTTTGGTCTTTTTCAAATTTGTAACGATCTTGAAAAATAATAAAAGAATGCTACGTTACAAAGGAGGAATGAGTGTTGTGAGCAAGCAAACTGGTTCCAAGCACATGGAACATATTGATGCTCAAGGAAAGGAGACATGTGTAGGATAAGGACACTCAGGGAAAATTCCTCCATGGGTCAAGGTGTCGGATCGCAAAGGAAAAAATTTATGTAAGTCTTGTGTATGAGAAATGATTTAAAGGTTCAATTGAGAGAAACATGGAGCCGACATTAGGCCAAATATGAGAAGATGAGAACCACAATGCAATTAAGCATGACAGAACAAGACTCCTCCGATGTGAATTTTTACGAGCCCAGAGAAGGTAAGATCAATGGTTTTTCATGTTTAGAGAGTCTGAAAAAACATTAAAGAAGACTCCAGGGATTACCTTTTTCACAATTAGTCCAATCGGTTCGAAAAAGGGTTAAACTTGCACCGAAAGGAAGTCTTTTCAAAACCATTTTAACGAGTGTGACAAAGACAAGATCACTCAGCTATATTTTCAACTTTAAGGAGTCTAAAAAAGAGATAACTATGGACTCACAACCTTTTTCTAGGTTTAGTCTCCTTAGCCTGAAAATGTCTAAAATATAACTGAAGAGAACTCTCTCGGTGAGACAAGTCTCTCGAGGTGTACCTTTTCTGGAATAATCTATTATCTGGAAAAAGGGTTAAACTCATGCCAAATAGATGTTTTTTATGGACCAATTTAATGAGTGTGAAAGGAACAAGGTCACTCAACGATCTTTTCATATTTAGGGAGTTTATAAAGAGATTAACTATGGACTTCGGGGGGGTTCCTTTTTCGTAAGTAATCTCCAAGGCCAGAAAAAGAGATAAACCAAAACCAAGGAGAATGTTCCGTTTTTTGAAAATTTAGTCCCTCAGGCTCGAAAAAGGGTCAAACTTACGCATGAGAATACTCTTCTAGTGAACCGAAGTTCCTAGAGCATACATTTATTCGTAAAATTATCCATCCAAACCAAAAAAGGGATAAACTACCGTAGAACAAATGTGCCTTCAAATTTGAGTTTGGTGAGCATGAAGGGAAACAAGATCTCTCAAAAATATTTTCATTTTTAAAGAGTCTGAAAAGGGCTTAAACAAGACTTTAGGGGGGATACTTTTCTCAAGTAATCCACATGAGATCGAAAATAATAAATAAAGTCTCGTTGGATGTTTCTTTCAAAATTTAAAGTGAGCTTGAAAGAAAAAAAAGTGTTCTCATTAGGGAGTCCTGTGGGTAAGGCCAAGGATGATGATTAGCAAGAGGAAAGAGTATTCAATATTATAATGGGAATAACAAGGACTCCCAAGCCTATATTCAAAATTCACAACACGGATGCCAAAATGCAACAAAGGATCTACCTAGGGAATCCATGTAGAGGTAGGATCTACCACCTAATTACGACACTTCTAAAGCAGTTGAGAACGTTATGTGTTGCACATCGGTGGGATCGATCCTATGGCAAAGAAGAAAAGTCAAAATTATGCAGAAAGATGGGAGTGACAACCTAACCTATATGCAAAAGTTGAAAAAATGACTTTTACCATGGGATGATACAAATGTAACCCATCTCAAAAAATCACCATACTAAAAGGAGAAGTCCACCAAAATGACCGAAAGATAACTCAAAAGAGAACTAAAGTAGCCATCAATCTAAGAAAAGTGAAAAAAGGGACCAAATTAGGGAAAAAAGAGAAAAAAGTCTATAAATAGAGATGGACAACTCATTTTTACCATTGCAATTTGGAAAATAACAAAAAGTCATAAATACCCTTTTATCAAAAATGTGAATTCCCAGAGCTACAGTGGGCGGAAAAACCTCCGAGTTGGACCAAGTAAGTACAAATCATGCCCTCTTGCATTTTAATTCATTTATTTGTATTAATTTTTATTTTGGGAGGCACACACCCTTGTAAAAGGGTCACGTCTGGGTGTACGCGGGATGTTTTACTCGGGAAGAGTAATAGGCAGCCCGAATACATATGTGACTGTATAAACTATAGCCCACGTACACCACCATTTGTATTGGAAAAATAAAAGACAAGTATTAATCCCTCTACATATTTTCTGTGTGACATGATGTATGTGTTGGATTACTGAGAGGGGGGGTGAATCGGTAATAGAGCAATGTAACCATATAATCCAAGTGTTATATCAATGAAGCATTATTATCCAATAACTGTAGAGTAAATAAGCAATGAACAAATGAACAATCATACACATACACAGTACACCAGNTGTAAAACAGAGGTAGTAGCCTCACATTGAGTTGGTGCTCAATTATAGATGATGTACAGAACTTAAAAGACTGCCTATCATTTCAAAGAAGAAGAGGTTTTATCCCTTTATGGGTTTCCTCGTGAAAAATCTGTCTCTGTGTATACTTTATGTGTGACTGTTGTTCTTTACCATTACTATCCATATGATGTATATTGTTGATGACCACATGAAGGAAGATTAATAATGTTTTAACAGACTTAAAATTATTTAAGCTCACATACAACTGATTCACCCCCCCTCTCAGTTGTATTAATAATTTCAACATTTACAACATCCATTGTGGCTCAACTTTTCATGGATCAGGTCTTCAAGCTTCATGGCATGCCACATTCTATTATTTCTGATCGTGACCCAACTTTCACCAACAATTTTTGGAAGGAATTGTTCAAGCTACAAGGCACCCAATTGCATCTCAGCACAACTTATCATCCCCACAGTTATGGTGAAACTGAAGTTGACAACAAGTGTTTGGAAACATATTTGAGGTGTTTTTCCTCAGAAAGGAAAAATCAGTGGGCTCAATGGTTACCACTAGATGAATGGTGGTACAACACTTTGTACCATACATATACCTGAATGACTCCTTTTGAAGTGGTATATGGACAAAATCGACCATCAGTTCTCTCATATTTTCCAAGTGTCTCGAAGGTCCATGCAATTGAAAAAATGCTTATAGTTCGAGAGGCTATTCTCCATACCCTCAAAAATAATTTGTTCATGGCCCATAATCGAATGAATCAACAAGCAGATCAAGGTCGCTCTAAATGTCAATTTGCAGAAGGGAATCAGGTGTTTCTTCAACTGCAACCTTACAAGAAAAATTCCCTCAAGGCTAACCATTGTCAGAAAACGACACCCAAATTTTATGGTCCTTATACCATTCTCAAGCGTGTAGGATAGGTGGCATATCAGTTAGATTTGCCCAGTCATTCTAAGCTCCATCCTATTTTTTATGTTTCCTTCTTAAAGAAGGTAATTGGAACTAAGTGCCAAAATCAAACCAACCTTCCCAAGTTGGATGAAGAAGGCTTCATTTGGCTACAAACACAAGTAGTTTTGGACCAATGTGAGTGTTGTTTGCATCAACAAACCATTAAGAAAGTGTTATTCCAGTGGAAAGATACAACTCCAATAGATGCCACTTGGGAACCTGATGCAGGTCAGGTACACACACACATACCCCACAGGGTCTCTGCACGCACCTCCTGCTCTCAGGATCGTTCAAATCCCCTTTCGCTGAGCCGAATTAGCTCCTTTGACTCCCAAATGGAATCCCTTCGAATGTTGACCCACAGGTCTTTTTCTTCACCCTGTCACAACCTTCTGAACGACCATGGACAAATTCTCCACAGGGAATGTAATATCAGGTTTCGGGGTTTCGTGTTTCCTGTTGTCGAGAGTTTCTGTACTCTCGAATCCCCAATCACCGATGGCTCTCTACTCGGCCTTAGCCCCTCCTGGATATGCCCGGGTCCACATGACCGTGCTCACAAGACCACAGCCTTATATCTTTCCATCGGGTTTTGGAATTAAATTTTCCTGATTCTTTCCAATCCCCATTAGCCCTCCAGGCTAAGATCCCCGTCCACATGACCTTCTCCTATATGAACGCAACGATATACTTCTGTCCGGGTTTCAGACTTTTCAATGCCAAAATGCAATCGCCCTTAGGATCCGCGATCCTCCGATTCCCGATGCGTGTTAGCTTCAGCCAACCTTTTTGGCTCAGCCCCTGATCCATGTGACTACTATCCCCATGACCTCAATCTTATATTCCCGTTGGGTTTTTGGAGTTTTCAATGCTACAATGCATTTGCCTACGAGATTCCCGATCATCCAAATCCTGACTCTCCACTACACTAATAGCTGGCCCCTCATGATGGCACTGTCCTCCTTCTCTGATGTGCTAACAGCTGGCTCCCACAGTGGCTCCTTCTTTTCCATTGTGTTGATAGCTGGCTCCCACTCATCGGGGTATCGTGTTTCATGATTCCAACATGCACAAACACTTTGTCTATGGGATCCCTGATATCCCGATGAACCAAACACTGATGGACGACTTCCTTGTTGGGCCTTTTCCCGATGGTTCCGATTGCTTCCATGCGTCCCTTCCAGATGGAAGGTCCCGATTACTCTGGGATTTCGAGACTTATCATGTCCCGATTCTTTCAACCTCAGGAATCCCGATTTCCCGATGGCCAATATCCCGACTCTCTCTGGATATCTAACACCTATCCCCCTAAACGGACGACTCAAATTATGACGGGGTTTTCAGCCTGGATTTCCCCGATCTCTTGTCCACAGGAATGCCGTTTTCCCGATGCGCCAAAGTATCGATGGGCGCTCGATCTCCACCACGTGTCTCCACCAACGGATAGTCCAGATCACTCCGGTGTTTCGAGACTTGAAGTGTCTCGATTTCCTTGTCTCGTGACTCCCGATATGCCGATGTATGGAATCCCGATGGTAACCCTTGTGCAGCTACTGTCCAATCCGACAGCTGACGGGTAATCTTCTCCAATTTGACAGTTCAGATCTGTCCTTCTTGTGCACTTCTCCAAAGGCTAAACTCTGTGCACCTTCTCCTGATCCAACGGCTGATGGGATTTCTATGTGAACATCCGATGGTCCACAACCTCCTCCTTTGTGCACACTCCAGAGACTAAACTCCGAGCATATTCTCCCGATCCAATGGCTGATGGTATTTCTGGGTGAGATCTAATGGCTGTCGGTCTCCTCCTGACAATGCGCTTCTCGCCCAATCTAACGGATGACGGGACTTTTCTCCAGATCGGATGGTGCATATCGTTTCTTCTCGTGTGCTTCCTCTGGTTCTCTCTGGATGTGAAGTCTTCAGCGGTCTGGGTTTCTTCTCCACCGATCCGACGGCTGCTCTTCTCTCTCCTGAGCTTATGCACTCCTTCTTCCCAGACTTGGGAGAATTTCAAAATACCAAAGGTCTCAACCTTTGTCTGTTTCCATGAACTCCACAACTATGAGTTCCTTCTGCACCCGTAGAAACACTGGCCCTCCAGAGATTTTATTTTTGAATCCTTGGAGGATCCTTCAACTTATGCACTCCTTGCAGAGTCTCCTCATGCACATGCTGGTGCTGTCCCTCCTAAGCTTCTTCGAATACTCAGACCCCCTAAGGGATTTTATCTTTCTTCTCCCACAGATGGAGAATATGGACGCCCTCTTGGCTATCCTTCTACTCAAGCAACCTCTTGCTGATTTTTCTGGGTATTCAGCAACCCAGTGAAGATCCCTCAATGGATTCTTCCTTCAGCTCACAGAACTAAAAGAGTTATTTCCTCTTTTGTGCCTATCTGCACAATAACTCAAATTCCCACCTAGCAGAGTGTCTTCTCACAAAACGTGCAGCAGTTATGTCCTCCTGTGCACCTATGAACCCGCTCAATGCCCACCTGGCAGAGCTTCTCAGAATCCTCAGTGATTCTGGCCCTCTCTGAACTCACAACAGAGTTCCTCCAACTACACTTTGTGCATATGCTCAATGCCCACTTGGCAGAGCTCTATAGAATTCACAGCAGAATTTTGTCTGCAACTGTGTTTCTCATACATAGCCTAGCCTCTAAGGTATTCAACAACCTTGAGGTCTTCCTCTCGAGGTGTTAAATTCAGCTCCTGTGCCACAGCACATCTTTTTCTAACTCCGCAGAGTTCAGAAATGCATCCTTTGTGCACGGCTCTCACAACTCACAACATTCTGTCACACCCTCCTGGTGTGAAGCCTCAAAGACCTTCGCCTGAAATCACACTAACTCCCTACAAATGCCTAACATACATACATTCACAACATATAAAGAAACACACACAAACATCCACATAACACAGAACATGTGCAGGAAAAACTCCTTCTGTATTTCAATTAAAATTGGCAAATGCCTGTATTTACAAAGGTGTTCCCGAGCTCTCTCTGGCTCTTCTCTTCTTCTACTCATTCCTCACTACTCAAAATGAGATCTAAAAATATCTTTTACCTGAAGGGGCTCTTCGAGCGCTTCCCTCCAAATATACCTACCCTATTCAATTACATTGAATGGGCTATCTAGTCCAGAATTGGATCTAGATCTCAGCCACTGCACACATTAAAGGTTGAAATACTCTACGCCTGCACAAAGGCACGACTTCCTGACTCAACAACCTAAGAATTTAAATTACATTGAATTCAAATTTAAATGAGGTTGTGCCTCTCTTTTAGCCTGAGATTTGAATTCGTCGACGTGGCTAGCTGATGTGGAGAGATGCTCCTGCATCAAACTCCTCAGCTACAAAATCATGAGCTCCTGCTCATGCGCTTCCCTTATAAGCGGTTGGAAATCCTCCTGGATCCCAAACAAATATCTGGAGCTTCCCATCTGCTCCATTCTGCTACTGCTGCTCCTTCTGCGTTGCTGCTGTTGCTGCTTCATTCCTTCTGCTCAGCTGCTCCCTGCTGGAAGTCTTTTCTGACCTCAACATCAGCTCCATGATCTTCTCGATCACTGCATCCAGCTTCTCCCATGGCTGGTACTGTTCATGCAGTCTCCTCATCTGCAAAATTTTTTGGCACATGAGAATATCACCATGATCTCCCATGCCTCCTTCATCCATTTCCAACTTCACCTGTTGCATGTGCATGCCCTACACATTCACTCTTTCCTCCAGGGATTCTATCTGTTCCCACAGATCAGCAAAGCAAATGTTGTCTGCCCCTTTTTCTTCTTTTGCTGCAAACTCCCAAGTTGCAGTCTCTTTAGCTTCTTGGCTGAAAATGCTGAGCCATTCCTCAGAATGATCATCATCCTCTTCTGCTTCTTTTGTTGTCAGCTCCAATGCTACAACTTCCTCAGCTTCTTGGATGAAAGTGTTGAGACACTCCTCAGAATGCACATTTTCTTCATCTGCTTCTTCTGCTTGGGCAGTCTCAAACACCTGCTCCAATTCCTCCCTGACAGTCTTAGCTGAATGTTCTTCTGTTGTTGCTGCATCATCTGCAACACAAACTTTTACCTCCTCCTGGGAAAATGGTAGGAATATTCCAATTCCCCTAATCATTAGAATATCTTTCAGCTCCTTCTCCTCTATCAGCTGCATCCGCTAATCTAAACCCATCTCTGAATTTATGAGACCCTCAGACAGTCTCATCTTCTCGGTCATCTCCTCCGGCTGATTCCAACTCATCTGCTCATCCCTACCCACCTGGCAATATGGGATGCTTCCACTACTCTCTCGACAGATTATGAGATCAACTGATCCCATCTTCATCAGCAATCCTTGCTGCATCGAACTCACCTCCGAGTCCATGAGACCTTCAGATAGTCTCGCATGCTCATCTCTTCCCACCTAGCAATCTGAGATGCTTCCACTGCCCTCCCGACAGTCTTCGAGATGCCGCAGCGATCTCATTTCACTGCCCAGCTGGCAATGTAAAATTCCCTCGTTGTCCTCCTGACAGTCCGTGAGATCCCGCAGTGATCTCAATTCTGTTCCCTTTCCCACCTGGCAATCTGGAAACCTTCTACTACCCTCCTGGTAGTGCTTGAGATCTTCAGTTGATCTCATTTCAATTTCAAAATCGTTGAGACTTTCCCCAGTCTCTGGTTCGCATACCTGAACCATCTTCTTATCCTGCCGCAACTTCAATTCGAGCTCATCT
The DNA here is from genome assembly GCA_010110895.2 of Picea sitchensis. Taxonomy (NCBI): domain Eukaryota; kingdom Viridiplantae; phylum Streptophyta; class Pinopsida; order Pinales; family Pinaceae; genus Picea; species Picea sitchensis. The sequence continues at coordinate 27,553 of SNQJ01S0084445.1, forward strand.
ATTTTTTCCATTATTTCAGTGAGCTCTCTATCCATCCCTGCACACCTTTCTGCCTTGCTTTTCTTCCCAGCATGCCTATGGCCTTCAGTAGCCATCTTGTTGTCTCTGTTTGCCTTCCTAGAAAACCTATTGCTGTCACTCTGCACTAAGAGTTCTACAAGCTTCATCATCCTATAGTCTCCCTGACTGTCTTCCCGATTGCTTCCTACCTGCAAACAATCCTTACAAAGTCCTCAGCAACTTTGTCTTCCTTCACCTGAAATATACAGATGAATTTCCTGCTCTGATACCACTTGATGTAGGTCAGGTACATGCACACATACCCTACAGGGTCTCTGCACGCACCTCCTTCTCTCAGGATCGTTCAAATCCCTTTTTGCTGAGCCAAATTAGCTCCTTGGAATCCCAAATGGAATCCCTTCAAATGTTGACCCATAGGTCTTTTTCTTCACCCTGTCACAGCCTTCTGAACGACCATGGACAAATTCTCCACAGGGAATGTAATATCGGGTTTCGGGGTTTCGTGTTTCCTTCTGTCGAGAGTTTCTGTACTCTTGAATCCCCGATCACCGATGATCTCTCTACCTGGCCTTAGCCCCTCTTGGCTATGCCCTAGTCCACACGACCGTGCTCACAAGACCGTAGCCTTATATCTTTCCATCGGGTTTTGGACTTAAATTTTCTCGATGCTTTCCAATCCCCATTAGCCCTCCAGGATAAGATCCCCATCCACGTGACCTTCTCCTATATGACCGCAACCATATACTTATGTCAGGGTTTTGGACTTTCCGATTCCAAAATGCAATCTCCCTTAGGATCCACGATCCTCCAATTCCCGATGCGCGTTAGCTTCAGCTAGCCTTCCTGGATCAACCCTTGATCCATGTTACTACTATCCCCATGACCTCAATCTTATATTCCCATCGGGGTTTCAGAGTTTTCAATGCTACAATGCATTTTCCTACAGGATTCCCGATCATCCAAATCCCGACTCTCCACTACACTGATAGCTGGCCCCTCACGATGGCATTGTCCTCCTTCTTTGATGTGCTAACATCTGGCTCCCACAGTGGCTCCTTCTTCTTTTCCTTCGTGCTGAGAGCTGGCTCCCACTCATCGGGGTATCACGTTTCACGACTCCAACGTGCACAAACACTTTGTCTACGGGATCCCCGATATCCCGATGAACCAATGGACGACTTCCTTGTCGGGCCTTTTCCCGATGGTTTCGATTGCTGCCACGCGTCCCTTCCATATGGGCGGTCCCGATTACTCCGGGATTTTGAGACTTATGATGTCCCGGTTCTTTCGACCTCAGGAATCTCGATTTCGCGATGGCCAATATCCCAACTCTCTCCGGATCTTTGAGACCTGTCCCCCTGAATGGATGGCTCAGATTATGCTGGGGTTTTCAACCTAGATTTCCCCGATCTCTTATCCACGATAATGTCGATTTCCCAATGCGCCAAAGTACCGATGGGTGCTCGATCTCCGCCACGTGTCTCCACCAATGGACGATCCAGATCACTCCGGTGTTTCGAGGCTTGAAGTGTCTTGATTTCCTTGTCCTCATGACTCCCGATATGCTAATGGATGGAATCCCAATGGTAACCCTCGTGCAACTCCTATCCAATCCGACAACTGACGGGTAATCTGCTCCAATCTGACAGTTCATATATGTCCTTCTTGTGCGCTTCTCCAGAGGCTAAACTCTGTACGCCTTCTCCTGATCCAGTGATTGACGGGATTTCTATGTGAACATCCGATCGTCCACAACCTTCTCCTTTGTGCACACTCCAGAGACTAAACTCCGAGCATCTTCTCCTGATCCAATGACTGATGGGATTTCTGGGTGAGATCCGATGGCTATCGGTCTCCTCCTGACAGTGTGCTTCTCGCCCAATCTGATGGCTGACGAGACTTTTCTCCATATCTGACGGTGCAGATCATTTCTTCCCGTGCGCTTCCTCTGGTGCTCTCTGGACATGAAGTCTTCAGCGGTACGAGTTTCTTCTCCGTCGATCCGACGACTATTGTGCTCTCTCCTGAGCTTATGCACTCCTTCTTCCCAGACTTGGGAGAATTTCAAAATCCCAAAGGCCTCAACCTTTGTCTGTTTCTGTGAACTCCACAACTATGAGTTCCTTCTACGCACGTAGAAATGCTGGCCCTCCAGAGCTTTTATCTTTGAATCCTTGGATGATCCTTCAACTTCTTCACTCCTTGCAGAGTCTCCTCATGCACACGCTGGTGTTGTCCCTCCTGAGCTTCTTCGAATACTCAGACCCCCTAAGGGATTTTATCTTTCTTCTCCCACAGATGGAGAATATGGATGCCCTCCTGGCTATCCTTCTACTCAAGCAACCTCTTGCTGAGTCTTCTGGGTATTCAGCAACCTAATGAATATCCCTCAATGGATTCTTCCTTCAACTCATAGAACTCAAAGAGTTCTTTCCTCTTCTGTACCTGTCTGCACAATAACTCAAATGCCCACCTGGCAGAGTGTCTTCTCACAGAACATTCAGCAGTTATGTCCTCCTGTGCACCTATGCACCCGCTCAATTCCCACCTGGCAGAGCTTCTCAGAATCCTCAGTGATTCTGGCCCTCTCTGAACTCACAACAGAGTTCCTCCAACCGCACCTTGTGCATATGCTCAATGCCCACTTGGGAGAGATCTATAGAATTCACAGCAGAATTCTATCTGCAGCTGTGTTTCTCATACACAGCCTAGCCTCTAAGGTATTCAACAACCTTGAGGTATTCCTCTCGAGGTGTTGACTTCAGCTCCTATGCCTCAGCACGTCTATGTCTGACTCCGCAGAGTTCATAAATGCATCCTCTGTGCACGACTCTCACAACCCACAGCATTCTGTCACACCCTCCTGGTGTGAAGCCTCAAAGACCTTCGCCCGAAATCACACTAACTCCCTACAAATGCCTAACATACATACAATCACAACATATAAAGAAACACACACAGACATTCACATAACACAGAACATGTGCAGGAAAAACTGCTTTTGTATTTCAATTAAAATTAGCAAATGCCTGTATTTACAAAGGTGTTCCCGAGCTCTCTCTGGCTCTTCTCTTCTTCTACTCATTCCTCACTACTCAAAATGAGATCTAAAAATATCTTTTACCTGAGGGGGCTCTTCGAGCGCTTCCCTCCAAATCTCCCTACCCTATTCAATTACATTGAATGGGTTGTCTAGTCCAGAATCGGATCTAGATCTCAGCCACTACACACATTAAAGGCCGAACTACTCTATGCCTGCACAAAGGCACAACTTCTTGGCTCAACAGCCTAAGCATTTAAATTACATTGAATTCAAATTTAAATGAGGTTGCGCCTCTCTTTTAGCGTGATATTTGAATTCGCTGGCGTGGCTGGTTGACGTGGAGAGATGCTCCTGCATCAGAACCAACTACTATTCTACTACAATTTCCACATCTCAAGCCTTGAGGACAAGGTTGTTTTTAAGGGGGAGGACATGTTAGGGACCTAACACCTTACGTAGGTAGAATAATATATTCCGATGTAATACAGGTCAATATTAACAAGGCCTAACAATAAGGAAGAATAAGTCTAATGTAAGAAGACATAATAGAAGCTTCTGCTTCTAGAAGAATCTTCCTCTAGATGGTTCTTTTGATAGACATATTTAGTATAAATAGGATTCGAGGGTATGAGAATGGTTTTCTTGGATATTATTGTAATAGAGATATTGTTTGTTGGAGGTTTCCCCCTTGAAGAGGCAAGTGAACATTGATCTCAGTAATCAAAGTGTTCTTTCTGGTGTTATTCTTGTTATTCTTTTTATGGTTTTATTGTTGTTCATCCGCCATTTATAGCTATTTATTTATGTCCTGCATACTTTTTTATATCTGGAATATTACATTCAATATATTCAACAATTTAGGTAGGAGTACAATTGGAGTGTAAGACTCACTACTCTGAGGTCTTCGACATACCGTTGGGGAAAGACTAGAGGATCTCAATCATTAGGCACATAACTTCATCGATTTTGAATCTGGACTAGACTGGATTCACGGGATGGCTGAATCATGAAATTCAAGAGACAAAGTGTAGAATGGCCGACTCAGGTTGGATAAAAATTACCTTGGACAAAAGCACAAAATATGATAAGACTCAGGAAGTGTAATATTGGCATAATTTTGTGATATAGGAGGCACCACAAATTTTCCATATGCTTGGAAGAGTATCCAAATGGAGGAGGAAACAACTCTATGTAGTGAGAACAACTTCCTAAGGTCATACTATATCCCAATTCTTGGAAAACAAACAGAATGATGTGCTTTGTCCAAGAGATACTATCTTGCTATGAAAAAAAGAATGTATATGTTCATCCCCTCTTTTCAGAATATTTGATTTTTTTTGGTCTTTTTCAAATTTGTAACAAGCTTGAAAAATAATAAAAGAATGCTACGTTACAAAGGAGGAATGAGTGTTGTGAGAAAGCAAATTGGTTCCAAGCACATGGAACATATTGATTCTCAATAAAGGAGACATGTGTAGGATAAGGACACTCGGGGAAAATTCCTCCATGGGTCAAGGTGTTGGATCGCAAAGGAAAAAAGTTCTGCAAGTCTTGTGTATGAGAAATGATTTAAAGGTTAAATTGAGAGCAACATGGAGCCAACATTAGGCCAAAGATGCGAAGATGAGACCCACAATGCAATTAAGCATGACAGAACAAGACTCCTCCCATGTGAATTTTTAAGAGCCCAGAGAAGGTAAGATCAATGGTTTTTCATGTTTAGAGAGTCTGAAAAAACATTAAAGAAGACTCCAGGGAGTACCTTTTTCACAATTAGTCCAATCGGTTCGAAAAAGGGTTAAACTTGCACCGAAAGGAAGCCTTTTCAAAACCGTTTTAACGAGTGTGACAAAGACAAGATCACTCAACTATATTTTCAACTTTAAGGAGTCTAAAAAAGAGATAACTATGGACTCACAACCTTTTTCTAGGTTTAGTCTCCTTAGCCTGAAAATGTCTAAAATATAACTGAAGAGAACTCTCTTGGTGAGACAAGTCTCTCGAGGTGTACCTTTTTTTGGAATAATCTATTATCTGGAAAAAGGGTTAAACTCATGCCAAATAGATGTTTTTTATGGACCAATTTAACGAGTGTGAAAGGAACAAGGTCACTCAACGATATTTTCATATTTAGGGAGTTTGAAAAGAGATTAACTATGGACTTCGGGGGGGTTCCTTTTTCGTAAGTAATCTCCAAGGCCAGAAAAAGAGATAAACCTAAACCAAGGAGAATGTTCCCTTTTTTGAAAATTTAGTCCCTCAGGCTCAAAAAAGGGTCAAACTTACGCATGAGAATACTCTTCTAGTGAACCGAAGTTCCTAGAGCATACATTTATTCGTAAAATTATCCATCCAGACCGAAAAAGGGATAAACTACCGTCGGACAAATGTGCCTTCAAATTTGAGTTTGGTGAGCATGAAGGGAAACAAGATCGCTCAAAAATATTTTCATTTTTAAAGAGTCTGAAAAGGGCTTAAAGAAGACTCCAGGGGGGCTACTTTTCTCAAGTAATCCACACGAGATCGAAAATAATAAATAAAGTCTCGTTGGATGTTTATTTCAAAATTTAAAGTGAGCTTGAAAGAAAAAAAAGTGTGCTCATTAGGGAGTCCTGTGGGTAAGGCCAAGGCTGATGATTAGCAAGAGGAAAGAGTATTCAATATTATAATGGGAATAACAAGGACTCCCAAGCCTATATTCAAAATTCACAACACGGATGCCAAAATGCAACAAAGGATCTACCTAGGGAATCCATGTAGAGGTAGGATCTACCACCTAATTACAACACTTCTAAAGCAGTTGAGAATGTTCTGTGTCACACATCGGTGGGATCGATCCTATGGCAAAGCAGAAAAGTCAACATTATGCAGAAACATGGGAGTGACAACCTAACCTATATGCAAAACTTGAAAAAATGACTTTTACCATGGGATGATATAAATGTAAGCCATCTCAAAAAATCACCATACTAAAAGGAGAAGTCCACCAAAACGACCGAAAGATAACTCAAAAGAGAACTAAAGTAGCCATCAATCCAAGAAAAGTGAAAAAAGGGACCAAATTAGGGAAAAAAGGGAAAAAAGTCTATAAATAGAGATGGACAACTCATTTTTACCATTGCAATTTGGAAAATAACAAAAAGTCATAAATACCCTTTTATCAAAAATGTGAATTCCCAGAGCTACAGTGGGCGGAAAAACCTCCCAGTTGGACCAAGTAAGTACAAATCACGCCCTCTTGCATTTTAATTCATTTATTTGTATTAATTTTTATTTTGGGAGGCGCACACCCTTGTAAAAGGGTCACGTCTGGGTGTATGCGGGATGTTTTACTCGGGAAGAGTAATAGGCATCTCGAGTACATATGTGACTGTATAAACTATAGCCTACGTACACCACCGTTTGTATTGGAAAAAGAAAAGACAAGTATTAATCCCTCTACATCTTTTCTGTGTGACATGATGTATGTGCTCTGGAGAGAGAGTGAACATGAGGAGCCAGATGCCTTGGTCGAGGAGGACCTTATGGTCGTTGCTACGCTAAAACAATGTGGCTTATGGAAATTCTTTCAGTGTCCATTCATCTGAGAAAAATTGAGGTTGCTTAATGCCTTGGTAGAGTATTGGAGTCCCAACATAGAGGTGTTCATTTTAGAGTGGCAATCATTGAACCCAACCACTGAGGACATCTACTTCTTGACTGGCCTCTTTAGGAGAGGGAAACAGGTTAACTTGAGGACCTTCCCTCCAGGGCCGTATAAAATATAATATTACATCGCGATGCATTATGATGCTAGTACCAAGAAAGTAGGTTCTCAAGTGCCAATTCACAAGATTACCATCCTCTTCCTGCTATTTATTTTACTCATAATCGGGTGGATTGTTGGATCCGCAACACTCCATTAAGCCTCATGTGGACAGATGCACTGTGCAGTTCGGTGTTTAGAGGCGATGATCTTTGACTTGAGTACTACCATCCTAGTATGCATGAAGAGACAACTCACAAAGTGTCGTAGGCGTACCAACAATAACTTAGGGTTTGGTACCATTTTATGCTCTTTTTTCTCCGAGAGGGTGCCGAGTCTCAGTCCGAGAGAGACAGTACGGGGGCATATTTCCTCCTTCCCAGCATTATGCAGGTGGGCGATATTACTTCCTAGACAAGGTGGAGGAAAGATCCAAGAGGCCTTCGACGACCAATTCATCGACTGTTGGGCACATCAGATCCTAGTCATAGAGGACTATCCCTATGCAGGGATTAACTTCCTTAGAGATCCTGACATTCCCATGCCCCCTGGTGAGGAGCATGGTAGGATAGGTAACATATAGTTTTTAAAGTTATTAAATTTTAAATTTTTATACATATTCTTTTTTTTGTCTGAACCGGAGTACTAACTTACAAATCTATTATGTACAGATGTCGGACCTTTTCGACTGACAGTCTTCACCAAGACCAGGAATTGTCCTTGACCAGAGGTAGGACCAGTAGCTACAGGAGGACCCCCAGCTGGAGAGGCTAATAGATTCCTATGACGAGTAGAGAGGAACTTCACTTCTCTCACTCGTGCAGTTCATATGGCCGAGATCGAGGATCTTCCCCCAGATATGCAGCCACATGTAGTAGGTGTTCCTCAGACCTAGGCCCAGTTATTATGATGTATTGTGAATGTCGTTGTCCACTACAACAATACCAATAGGCCTAGACCTTATATAGCATTGGACTACTTATATGCCGAGGGAAATTTTTGTATTATGTATTTTTAGGTCTTAATCCCAACGATGTATACCGATTATTTTTTAGGCTTTCGTGCCCACTTATTACTCATGATACTATTTTTGGAAACACACACACACACACACACACACACACACACACACACACACATATACATCTTTCTTGTTTTATGTATACCATTTTTTACAAATGCATTTACATGTGTATGTGTGTGTTTTACTTTTACATGTGAGCAACATGCCAATCTAAAACTTGATTAGCTAGAGTATCAGTTAAATGATTAAATATCCTAGGAACATGAATATAAGTAATATAATCAAAATATTGTTTTAAGAGACATACCCTAATGAATCATCGGTGAAGAGTTGGATCATAAACGCGATAAACCCCATTTAACTGGGACACAACCAATTGAGCATCTAAATAAACCCAGAGGTGACAAATACCATGTGACAAAGCATCACATAGTAATTATATCACTCCACTGTACTCAACAACATTATTGGTTGCGTCGCCTAGAAAAATACCTCCGGAAGATAGCAACTGGCCTCCAGGTGTGAAAATCACCCAAGTTGCAGAAGCAAGCATCCGAGTGTGTCGGCTAGCACCATTTGCGAACCCAAAGTAAACCTCCAATTCACTTGACATATGCTATAGTGAAAAATAAGACATAAATAAATACACGTCCATAAAACAAAAAAGACAAAAAATGTATAAAAGACTATACATATATACAAGAAGCCACCTAGGTGACCGACCTAAGAGTAGTACCTCTCAAGGTAGAATCCATTTCTAGGATCCACTAAGGCATTTCCCTCGATATGAACCAGACGGTAAGGACCCCTATCTAAGACCTATTTCACAATGAAATGTATGAACCGCATGGGTTTGAACTTGCCTACCCCCAGGGGATCTTTGTCTTGGTCATAGACCACGACAAGATATCCTTAGGAGAAAAGACAAGGTTGAACAGAATGATCATATTTACACTTCACTCCCTTCTTATGAGCCTCGTTAGCCAAGGATGCATCAGGATGTTGTTCATTGAGATACTCGCGATATAGAAGATGCTCCTTAAGAGGTGTAGTGTAGGACAGTAGTTCCACTACCAACTTCAAAGAAGGGATTTGACACTCAATATGTAAGACTGCCTCCAGTTTGTAGATGAGTTGAAAAGGTGAAAAACTAGTAGCAGTATTTACAAAAGTTTGATAGGCCCATAATGTCAAATATAACACAAAATGCCAATTTGACTTAGTCGAATTGATCATTCGTTGAAGAATAGTCTTGAGAGACTTATTCATAGATTATACCTGACCATTCACTTGCGGGTAATAAGGTGACAAATGTTCTTGTTTAAACCCAAGATTTGATGTTAATTCAATCATCATTTTATTCTAGAAGTGACTGCCATGGTCAATGATAATATCCTTCCAGATACCAAATCTTGCTACTATCTGATTGAAAATTAAAAAGGGCATCGGTTTCCCCATCATTGTTAACTTTCAGCAAAGCTTTGACCCACTTAGTGAAGTAGTCTACTAATACAATGATATAGCACTGCCCCCTTGGCAGAAGCTAGGTGACATGTAGTGAAATCAATCCCCCACTTGGTGAAGATATTGAAAACAATGACCAAAAACATAGGAGCAGGGTGTTCCCACATATTCTGACAGAAGATCTATCACGAGTGACACTTCTTGACCACATCAACACAATATTTGATTAACAAGGACTAGAAGAATCCTACGTGAATAATATTTTGGGTTGTTTCCAAGCCAAACAAATGACCGCCACATGCTTTGGTGTGACAGTCATTCAAAACGAGCTCTGCTTCTTCGTGGGTAAGATATCATCGAAGAATTAAATCTACACCTCGACGATACGAAGTGTCATCAAGGATGAGATAGTTTCACGCATGGTGTTGTATTTGTTGACGCTCATCGCAGGAACCAGAGGCGGGGCACTCCAAAGTCTGAATATACACAAGTATATATCCATACCAAGGGTCCGAAGCTGCAATCAAAAAAATATCTCTATTAATTTGTGACTCTTTAGGAGAAATATCACCATTTTTTATCGACAGTTCCGAGATTAACTTAGTGAAGACCAAGGAATTTTTAGATTTCACCGACATGAAATACATGTCGAACTCTTGGAGGATAATGATCCACGGACTGATTTTTCTGTCGATGACATGTTGCATCAACACATATTGAAAGGGATTGATGACAGAAATGGCAGTGGTCTTGCAAAGTAAGATATAATAACAGAACCGTTGGACAATGTGAACAACTACCAAAGCGAGCTTTTCAACATGTGAATAGTTGAGCTACGGTCCAACTAGGCCTCAGCTAAGATAATCAATAATGTTATCTTTGAGTGCATCATCCTCTTCTATGAAGACCATGTCGATTGTGGACTCTGCAGCAGCCACATATAACACAAAATCCTTTGCATAATCAAGAGGTCTGAGCAGAGGGGCATATGTTAGAGTGTCTTTCAACACATCAAAAGAGTGTTGAGTTGCTTCGTCCCAACAAAATGGGACTCCCTTTTTTAAAAGACACATGAACCCTTTTTTAATATCGGCATAATTAGCAAAAAAACGTCGAAGAAAGTTTTCTTTCCCCTGTAAACTCTGAAGCTGGGGTATTGTGCATAAGGGAGGTAATTGAACTATCACCTTAACCTTAAGAGGATTCACCATGATCACTTTTCTCGACACGATGAAACCTAATAAATGACCCGATGCGACACAAAAACTGTACTTGTTTGGATTCAAGTGAATGTGATAGTAGTGACACTACTCAAAGAGTAGTCGTAAATGGGCAAGCTGATCAGATCTCTTGCGAGAACATGATGCTAGATCATCTAGGTACACTTCGACTATGTGTTTGAGGTCGTGAAAAGAGAACAACATGGCCCGTTGAAAGGTAGCTCTGGCATTCTTTAGGCCAAAAGGCATTTTCTGATACACGAAGGTACCCCAAGGACAAATAAAAGTCATTTTATGTTGGTCCTCGAGTTTTATTTGAATTTTATTATATCCTGAAAAACCATCCATGAAAGAAAAGACTTCACAACCCGCACACTCATCGACAATGTGATCAATAAACAGGGTTGGAAAATTGTCTTTCAGGCAAGCCTTGTTCAAATCACAGAAATCCATACAAACGTGAATCGTGCCCTTCTTATTTTTGTCAGAAAACGATTTTGATACCCATTCTGTCAATTGTATGGGGTAGATGAAACCAACTTTGAGAATTTTCTCTACTTCATCCTTTATTTTGGATCGATTTGATATCAGGATAAGTTGTGATTTCGTGTTCGAAAATTCGTGGATCGATGCCTGAAATCACCTTGTAATACCAGGCAAAAATGTCGCGAAACTCCTTAAAAAACTCAGTGTAAATTTGAATCTCTTCGGGGGAGCTATCTGCTCCAATGAAGACATTGTCCACGACATTAAGGGTTTTGTAGATATCGATAGGAATCGTTGAATCAATACTTTCCATGTTTCCCTCATCATATACTTAGTTCATATCCATAGGGTTAATATCACAAGGAAACTTAGTCGCCATGGGGGGCCAATGCGGATCATGAAAGATCGGGTCATTTAACAATCTTGACAAGTCTGGAAAATGCAGGGTTTCCAAAAAGGGTAGTTTTGGTTGTAGAGTATTTACATGAAAAGAGGGACCTGGATTTCGACTGGCACCAGGTTGCCAGGAAAAGTTGGATTGCTGGAGAAGATTTTGGTATAAACTGTGGCCTTGACCAACAAAAGGAAATTGCATATGTTTTTGCATCATCGGTTGACTCCCGATGTTAGATGACATAGCTTGCACATGGATTGGTCCCTATGCATTGTTCCAAGGACCTTTGTTGGGGATGCCCCCATTCAATCCTCCTAGCTTAGGTATTGAACCTTTCCCAGGGTTCCATTTAGTATGGAAGGGGTTTCCCCTGACCGACATCCCTTGCAAGGGAAACGAGCCTTGTTAAGGATTCCAAAGACCTTGTGTGGAGTATAATCCTATCATAGATCCCTTTGAAGGAATGGTACCTTGCACACGGTTTTTTTGAACAAAGTTAGGGTTTCCCCAAGTAGAGAAAGAAGACGAAGAAAAAGTGTTGTTTCCTAACGCACCAAACAAAGAGAACAAAATTGATCCCACCGGTGTCGTGTAGGATGAAGGTCCCAAACTGCCTCCACTGAACAAGCTATAGTTAATGTTAGGCCTGATCGGTTTTTGAAACATGCCACTGAGTGAAGGGGAAGGAGGAGGTATATGACCGCCACCATAAGGAATAACATTGGAAGGGGAAGTAGTTCCCACGACCGATCCTTGCAAGGGAACGTTAGAGCTCCCTACCCCTAGACCCATGGTCTGTAAAGTAGAGTAAGTAAGAACTGAATTCAAGTCAAATTCAGGCATCCCATATGAGAAGGGAGTGCTTGTCACATTCTGAGTGAATGAAATAGTGGTCAAAGTCGTTAAAGGAACTAATCCACTACTCGAAGTCATGGGTGCTGAGACAGTTGTGGTCCTAGTAGGAGGAGGTGGGGGAGGAGGTACAATTCCCACTCCAGTGGTATCCATAACGAGAGTATGAGGACTCCCTAACGAGGTAGAATTGTTTGCTTCCATCAGCGATCCCTGAATAAAATGGCATTCAGGAGAAGTCACCTCGGGGGGACTATCTGAATTAAAAGCGGTGTCGATAACTCAGTGATAGGAGGATTTGCTAGCCTGAAACCTTCGGTCTCGAGGCCAGAAATGATGGATTCCTTCAGGGATGGAAATTATTCTCTCAAAGATGGCTCGAGTATAGTTTATTGTGTCCCAGTCACTTCGAACAATCCTTCTTGATCTATCTTGCACCTCAACGATGGCGGAGGTGGCTCCAAAGTAACCAATGATAGACCCTGAAGCCTATGTGACCAATGGAGTTGTTGATCTTCCACCTTGCGAAATGATCAACCGACACAGTAAGGTTTGACTAGCATGAATCACAGAGAACACACTAAAAGTTCCTAAAGATAAATCAAGCAGACAACGAACTAGTGGGAAGGAGAGTTATGTCAATCGACACTAGAGAAACTTACTGGTGCAAGTGAAACTCGAACATGGAAACACCCTTCGGGTATACTCTGTAAAATGCAATCAGATGTCTACCCTACATACCACACTATACCCCCGGATTTGTTAATATTATGGTAGCTGCGGGAGGTATTTACCTCCATGTGTGAACCTGACGAGAATATAAGACTTCAGGAAGTAAGAGAAACCCTAATAAGTTGGCTAATAACCCTAGAAGCCTTGTCGGCTCAAGAAGATAATTTATATTAGACTATTAGCCTCCAAGAGAAGAAGTCGGCCAAAAATAATAATAATATACTGAACATACACATAACCAGAAGGAGAAGTTGGCCCCAACAAACTGGCAGGATTACTATAAATACAGGGCACCAATTTTCATTTGTAGCATCTCAGCAGTTGTAAACAGATCCAGTTTTGCGCAGCATTTTCCCAGTTGGTGCGCACTACAATTGCAATCTGGTGCGTAGGTTTGGAGGAGGGTTGTAAGTGCAGCTGCAGCAACATCTAGTTTCAGTTTTGGCTTGGATATCTTTTGGCTAGGGTTTGGGACTATCTGATCAGTCTTTTGTGTTGCATTATCCTTGGAGGGAGATGCGCTTCTCTTTGTTTGGCTATCTAGCCTAGGGTTTGCTTCCGAAAGAATTCTCAGTCAAGGTTAAGGTGCTCGGAGGGAGGCTTCGGCCTGTGGTTGGGTGACGAAGGTATCATCAATGGTAAAACGAGCAGACTATCTTCTATATTCTAACAGGTTATGGGCCCACACCCCTTCAGTCAGCCTAAAACGCTGGAAGGAAACATAGCCGCTAGATATTGAGCTCATTGAGGTACTGCCGCTAGGGTTA